>JAFLJL010006757.1:0-7500 GCA_018398815.1 Conus ventricosus
ATGGATTGTTGCTCGTTCAACAATGCAGCACCATTTATTAAATAAGGAACCATCTCATCGATAGTCAAACACATATTGAAACTGCTATATTTTTCAGCAATATTGCCTTCACGTTTTCATTTCCTGAACCAACAAACCTTTAAGATAGTCGTCCATTCAAAGCAGTCGGTTCACTTTTTTCTTTTTCTGTTCCTTCTAGGAAAGCAATACTTCTTTTCGGTTTCGGCGGCAACGAACATGCTTCACCTCGTTCTTTTTTCAACAAATACTCTGACATGAAAGTATGGTAAACCTTGTGGTGTTCAATGGCAAGAGCCTGCTCTTCAGTAAAACGGGTAGCCATTTTTTAGAATAAGACACCAAGCACAGTACACAGCGAAGTAAAAGCGTCCTTGCAAGTCCGGAAGTCAGTAGAAGAATGATGAAACCGGTGTTAGAAACTGGTCATGTGAGCGCCCGTAAGCACTGCGCCCTCGATGATTGGCCCAGCTGTGAAAGCGCCGTCTTGCGGCATGATGCAATACATTGTAACGGCGTGAGGAAGGGGGTGAAAAGGAGGGAAGAAGAGGGGTTCAGCAGTATTGATTTTTTGGCGCGCCGTCTCGCTGCATGATGCAATACATTGTAACCGGCGTGAGGAAGGGGGGTGAAAAGGAGGGAAGAAGAGGGGTTCAGCAGTATTGATTTTTTGGCCAACGCAGACACTACTGTGTATGTGTGTGTGCGTGCGCGCGTGCGTGTGTGCGCGCGCGTGTGTGTGTGTGTGTGTTGTGTGGTGTGTGTGTGTGTGTGTGTGTGTGTGCCCGCCTCTGTCTGTCTGTCTGTCTCTCTCTCTGTCTCTCTCTTCTCTGTCTGTCTGCCGGTGATTCTCTCTCTCTCTTCCGCCACAGGAAAAGGCGGCTTTCAGGCCACTTTCGCCCAAAAACTCGGTGGAGGGTGAAAGTGGCTTAGAGTCGGCCTTTTCCTGTTCTCTCATGTCGTTCACCGTCTCTGTCAAGTGTCTGTGTTCAACTTCAAGTCTGTCACATTTTCTGTTGATCTCCTCACACTGCTGTTTCACTTGACTAAGATCGTTCCTGATTAAAGTTGTTTGGTGCTGAAACTGTTGCTGTATGGTTTGCATTAATCTCTCCATCAAGTGATCTTGTCCTGTCGTGGTATTCACCGCCGTAACTCCTTCTTCCGTAAGTGCCTGTCCGTCAGGGTTAGGGCCCGGGTTCGTCTCTACATCACCGCTAAGCAGCAGCTTCCGCAGTGAGAACACGGCGTGCACAACACAAAAAGCAAGGACAGGCACTAGCACGTGCGTGTCCAACTGACACATACCGGTGTTGACACACATCATGTGTTCGGTATAAGACGCAGTCCCTTTCATGATTATCTTTCTCTAATCATTTCATTGCCCATTGATTGCATTTCAAGCACATTTCTATACAAAGTGTTAATAAGGGCTATGATAAACCAGCACATCACAAACGTAACAATAACATCAGTCGAATTTATCAGCGAATCACTGTTCGTGTCTCTGCTCTCCTGTTCCAAAACAACAACCTTCTTTCCGGTGAACCTTGACCTGGCGTTCAGTCTGCCACTAAAAATGCCGATAGCGGCCCTCCAGATCAACAAATCCACCATTGCCACACAGTTTCGATAAATCGAGTTACTTACGGTATTATTACAAAGGGTACCAGCTTGAAACAGTTCCAAACAACATCAAATAAAGCAACATTCCTCGCGTCAGTTTACTAACGCTGCTGACCGGACGCCATTACCCGTCATGCCCCCGATTGAGAGAGAGAGAGAGAGAGAGAGAGATTTATTCAAGCTAAAACCATTAGCTTTCTCAGTGCGATTTCTGTTTATCGCGTCTAAGTTCTCCTTACAATTCACAACACACACACACACACACACACACACACACACACACACACACACGCACACACACACGCACGCACGCACGACAGCAGCACGCACGCACGCACGCACGCACGCACCACGCACGCACGCACGAAACGCACCACGCACGCACGCACGCACGCACGTAGCACGCACACGCAGCACGCACACACACAAACACACACACACACCCCCAAACACACACACACCCACACAAACACCCCACCAAAGGTAAATCGTTAATTCGTTATACACACCGCGCGCGGCGAGTTCAAGGGGTGATACGGTAGGGTGAGGGGAGAAGTGATGTGTGGGTGTGTGTGGGGGGTGGGTGTGTGTGTGTGTGTGTGTGTGTGTGCGCGTGCGGCGTGCGTGTGTGTGTGTGTGGTGTGTGGGTGTGTGTGGTGTGTTGGTGTGTGTGGTGTGTGTGTGTGTGTGTGGGGTGTGTGGGGTGTGTGTGTGTGTGGTGTGTGTAAGTGTGTGTGTGTTGTGGGGTGCGTGCGGGCGTGCGTGGTGCGGGTGCGTGCGTGCGTGTATGTGCAGTGGTGTGTGTGGGGTGTGTGGTGTTGTGTGTGTGTGTGTGTGTGTGTGTGTGTGGTGGCACGATCAAAAAAGTATGCAGCAGAAAAAGGTACGGGTAGGAGGGGGAGAGGTGTGTGGGCACACACGGGGGGGGGGGGGGAAGGAGAGAGAGGGGAGTAGAGGAGGAGAGAGAGAGAGAGAGAGAGAGAGAGAGAGAGGGGAAGAAGAGAGAGAGAAGAGAGAGGAGAGAGATCTCGCTGGCGCACACGACAAAACGCTATATAACGGCGAATGTCGATCGGGCTCGTAAAACTGCAGTTTCAAGACAACCTACAGTTTTATGTCACCAGAGCTGGGTTTCGCCAAGACGGTCAGGTGTGATATACCAGGGCAGTTTGCATGGTTGGAAGAGAAAAGGGACCCGTTAATAGGGGAGGGAAAGAGGGGAAGAATAGAGTTTGCCTGGGCCCTTCCACACCCAAGAGAGAGAGAGAGAGAGAGAGAAAGAGAGAGAGGGGAAGAGAAGGGGAGAGAGAGAGAGAGAGAGAGACATAAGACATAAGACATAAATGGTTTATTCGTTTAGCATCTAGGCCTAAACAAATGGCTGAACAAAAATATAATTAGTCAAAGACATTTAAAGAAGAAAATAAAAAGAAACAATCGTACACTTTTACATTACAAAAGAGGCAAACAACAAAAAACCAAAGCTCAGAACCAAGGACATACAAGGTTATAAATTACACCGCGGCATCCTACGATATTTTGTCAGTCGTGTTCATTCCAGCATATCTAGTCGTTCACAGTTGCACCCCTACGTTTAAAAGCTAGGTAAAGAAAAAATCGCAAACTGTTTTACTATTTTTGGATTCTTTGAAGACATTAACAATGTATATTTTAAAAGCGTTTGGCTCTCTAAAAGTATTTGAGTGGTATGAGTTCCGTCGAAGGTCCTGAGGAGCGGGCAACACAAACTAAAATGGATTCATCTTTTTGGTATTATTACACATGGGGCAATTAATTTTTTACATCTCTATAATTTTGTATCGAAGTGAGTGCGATTTGATATTACTCACTCCAAACCTAAATTTAACAAGCGCTTGCTTTACAAGTCTGTTTGTGTCAATTGCAAAATACATTTTCTTGGTATGATTCGTTTTAAAATGATCTGTACATTGTAAATCTTTCACTTGAACAAATTCGACTGTCCCATCCTGCCAGTAACAATCTATCAGTCTTTGTCTAAAACAACTAATGAAATGGTAAACTGATTCTACACCTTGATTTTCCCACACATATCCAAATCCAAACTGAAACAAAACAAAATCGAATGTTGGTTACCCAGTTCTTTTTACCTTTCTCGTCCAAATTAAGTAGCATCAGGTAAGCTTTGTAGGGAGGCGATTTTCTTTCATCCGTGTCAGTTTGATCCAGTATTTAATTGATCTAGTGTATGCTTTCACATAAAATGGGAATCTACCAGTATCTCCCATAAATCATCGCATTAGCAGCCCTTTCTGTGACACCTAGAAAGCGTTTAATGCAAACAAGTGTACTTTTTCTATGTATTTTTATACTTTCATCAAGACCCCAAATTTTGACCCATATAGAAGTACTGGCTGTACTCTAGCATCAAAGAGTTTACAAAAAATTTCAATAGACGGGATATCATAATTATATAATAATGTCAATATACCAATAACCGCCTTTTTCCCCCCGTGCAGCTAGGTCACCACAGGAGGATGAGAGACTCAATTTTGTAGAAAAATATAGTCCTAAATATTGTATGTGTTGACTACTTTCATTTCAAAACCCCCCAAAGCCAGTGTTCGTGCGCTGGCAAGAAAACCGCCTTTATGAAAAACAATTATATTACTTTTGTTCATATTAACTTTTAATTTCAATTTAGTTGATGATTCATACAAATTATTCAGCTGATTTTGCAACCCTACTTGCGTTTCAGATATTAATATAATATCATCTGCAAATAACAAAATTAAAAAGTTCGACAAGAGTAGGTGTTAGTACAGCCCCATGTCTTCCATTGTTAATTATGTCAGTGCTAATTCATTTATAAACATGAGAATAAGACAGGACTGCAGACATCTCCTTGCTTTACTCCACGCAGGCAGTTTATGTAATCTGTCATATATGAACCATTTCTAACCCGCGTCTTTAAGTTAGTATACTTGCTTTTTCACACAATCAAATATTTACCTCAAAATTCCGTTTTTCTGTAGGATAGGCCATAACAATTTCCTTGAAATAGAATCGAATGCTTTCTCGAATCAATGAATTGCGCCCATATAATTTCGATTTCGAGACAGTTGTTTCTGAATAACGGCAAACAGTGTAAATATATGATCTATGGTTGAGTAGTCTTTTCTAAAACCAGCTTGATGTTCATCTATGATATTATGCATATAAATCAAACTTGTAGTCTATGATTTATGATAGGCTATAAAGCTTTCCGTGTTTTTCTGTAAGCGAGATACCTATATAATTTTTGGGGATTGTCCTAAATTACCCTTTTTATGTAATGGCTGTATTAAAGACTCTGACCAGTTTCTGGATAATAACCTCGATCAATAGTTCGTTAAACAATTTTCAAAAAAGTTTATAACGACATCTGATGCGCACTTAAAAAATTTTTTCCAATTATACCGTCAGGCCCGGGGGATTTTCCACTTTCAGATTTTTAATGGCGCTTAATATTTCTTGATTGGAGATTGGTGCATTTAGTACGTAAAATCACTTCTGTGTATTCCGGAGTCATTTGATTATTTACTTCACCAATATCCTCAGTACAATCCTCGATCTCCAAAAGATCACAAAAAATGGTTAAACCATTTTATCTGTAGATATACTGTTCAATGACTGTGTACCTTCGGTGCAAGTTGGTTCACCTTCTTCCAAAATTCTTCTTGATTATCGATCCTATCCAAGAGTTCGGAAAGACTCTAGTTTTATTTTGTTTCTTTTTCCGCTTAAGTAAATTTTTATATTCTCTTCGAGCCTTACGGTAATTAAAGCAGATTAACTGATTTCAGCTTTTTTATTTGTTCATCATTAGCTGCCCTTGGACATGGGTTACGAAAGATTCTAAGGAGTTTTCTTACATTTCGTCTTCAACAAAACATTCATTAAACAAACCAACTGTTTTTTTGATTACTTATACCAAACCGCTTATTTACAAGCATACATGAAGCAGCGTCCCCTCATGCAACCAATTAAATTCTTTCAGTGCCTTATTTACATCAACTTCAACAAGTCTAGTTGCCAAATCAATCTTTTTCTTTGTTATATCAGACTCAAGAGATCTAAGAAAGAATGTCCTTCTTCTGTGGATTCCAAATCAATCTTTTAATGTAACTGTCATTTTCATTTGGGTATCTCATAATCAAAATCATTCCATTTGTTACCCCACACAGCGAGAATTCAACAGGCATATGACTGGATTCAATTCTATCAGCAACCAAAAAGTGTACATGTTGGCAAGAATGTCGATCAGTGCTCGTACACTTGCCATGTTTCAAAGACACACCCTACAGTTTTATGTCACCAGAGTGGGTTTCGCCCAGACGGTTCCGGTGTGATATACGACAGGGCCAGTTTGCATGGTTGGACAGAGTAAAGGAGCCGTGTAATACGCGGGAGGGAAGGAAAGGGGGGAAGAATAGAGTTTGCCTCTGGGCCCTTCCACACCCCAAAAGAGGGGAGAGGAGAGAGAGAGAGAAGAGAGAGAGAGAGAGAGAGAGAGAGAGAGAGAGGGGGAAGAGAGGGGAGAAGAAAAGATAGAGAGAGGAGAGAGAGAAAAGATTGTGGTTTCAAACCCAACCATGAGCATTTTTAAGCTTTCTTTATTTAACCAGATGTGTACAAAAACAAACTATTGAAATGTGTGTCAGTATTATGGATATTACCGATCGCGTTTAATACTCAGACAATTAATCTCTCTCTCTCTCTCTCTCTCTTCCCCCTCTCTCTCTCTCTCTCTCTTCTCTCTCCCCTCTCTCTCCTCTCCTCTCCTCTCTCTCCAGGCACAAACACACACATACATCACGCACACACATGTACATACACACATACATGCACACACACACACAACACAAAACACACCCCACACACACCCCAAAACCACCACACCACACATACTCGCCGCGCGCGCGCGCGCGCACGCACACACACACACACAAAAACGTACATACACATAATGCATACAAAAACATGCACATACATGTGCACACATGTTTGCACGCACGCACGCACAACACACAAAACACACACACACACACACACACACAAACACACACACACACACACACACACACCACGCACGCACGCACGCACGCACGCACGCACGCACACACACACACACGCACGCACGCACGCACGCACGCACGCACGCACGCACGCACACACACACACACACACACACACACACACACACACACACACACACACACACATGACGGGGTAGAAGTGAGGTGCTCGCGTGCACATGCTCGTGTGTGCGTGTGTGTGTGTGTGTTGCGTGCGCGCGCGTGCGTGCGTGCGTGCGTGCGTGGGGGGTGCTGCGTGCGTGCGTGGATGTGTGTGTGTGTGTGTGTGTGTGTGTGTGTGTGTGTGTGTGGGTGTGTGTGTGTGTTTTGTGTGTGTGTGTGTGTGTGTGTGTGTGTGCGTGCGCGAAGAATGGTGATCCTCTGTGGTGGATGACTGGCGGCCTATCTCTCTTCTTCAACTTCTTATAAACTCTTCATGAAGCTGATTCTAGCCGCCAGATGCAGTGGATCGTGGGAACAGAGAGACCCATCCAAAAGTCAGAAGGGTCCAGCCAAGGAAAGGTCCCCCAGGAGCATGTCCCACTGCCTGCGGTCCAACATCAGTGACTTTATGCACACCTCCTCTACACTCTACACAGCATTCTTTTACATCAAGGATGCTTTTGGCGCATTGGATCACGACTTCATGATCAATGAATTGAGGGCCTCCGGCTACCCCGAGGTGTTTGTAGACATCACCCGGGACATCTACAGCGCCTCTACATTCCAGGGGAAGACAGCAGCGGGGCTGACCAAATCC
>JAFLJL010006758.1:0-12192 GCA_018398815.1 Conus ventricosus
ATTCTGTTTATCCTGACATGAGCCTGTGAGATACAGCCTGGCTGATGCTGGGATATATCATGAAAGCAAGCACAAAGTGTAAGGCCTGTCACGCAGTTTCATACCAGAATAGAAATTTGTTGCATCATCTTCATCATCCTCATAAATCAGCACTGAAATAAAACAAAAGTCACAAATTCTGTGGCTCTCGATGACCTGCTCTCATGGTGACCTCAGTTTTGACAACCACTTGACTTGTTTTTTTTGTTTGTCTCTTTCGTTCGGCTGAACAATAATTTTTCAAAAAGTTTGATTACCTCTGTCCATGCCCTTGGTCTGGTTCTGTGAAAGTCATGTGCATCAGTAAACTCATAGGGAGTACCCACCCTACAGCAGACATGGTGGCACCCTCTACAGGGAAAGCTCACTTATGATGGCTCTGCGATGAAGCTCTCTTCTTCTTCTGCCGACGCAGGCTGATACTCCTGCGGACACTCCCTGTATAGACAGGTAAGTATTAAACCCACCTGCCCAACAAAGGCAGTGGAGTTTTGTGTGTATGACCGTTTTTCATCCCGCCATTAAGGCAGCCATACTCCAACTTCGGGGAAGGTGCATGCTATGTGTAACGTGTCATCCATACCAACGGCCAAACTGGCCTTCTCTTCCGAAAGTTGGTGATGGTATTTACGTGTGTGCAAGATGTTATGCATGCGTTCACACACGGAACCTCGGTTTACAGTCTCATTCTAAGGACTGTATGGGGAATGGAGTCAGAACCAATGTTAACTCCGAGGGAAAAAACCCCCTGTACTGAAACGGCCATGCAGAGATTCAAACACGCAACCGCAAGATTATGAGTCCGGCGCTCTACCACCGAGCTATTCCGGCCCCCTGCGATGAAGCAATTTTGTCATCCATAGAGGCTTAGTAGGTGGTGTCCTGCGTATGTTGGATCAGAACAGGCGCAGAGAACGGAGAAATGCCGCTTCTAACTCACCTAGCCCCTCAACCTAGTTTCGGGGCTAGGCGGCCTAGAAGCGGCATTTCTCCGTTCTCTGACAAGTAAGACTTCAATAACCAAAAAATAACGATTATCTACAAACAAACATACTGTGTAGGATTATCCGTTTTCAATACTAGACCCGTCATGGTCGACACCTGATTACTTACTACGTGACTAGACATAACGATTTCGAACCAACGCCAGTCTTTGTGTTGTGGCAATTAGACACAGCTGCCATCACGCGATGGGCTGATGTTACAGCTGACTCACATTCTCTCACTGACTGCTGACCAAGAAGGACGCGTTTACTGTGCTCTCTACTGTGACTGCATGTTAGAGTATTTGTTAAAAAAGGAACTAGGCAAAGCAATACAATTTTTTAACATAAAAAAGAGCAAAAACCCCCCTCCCTGAGCATGGCCGACTGTTGATTTAATTTTAATTTGCAGGCGTCACTTTGTGTCGACCATGCTTTCAGGGGGGAAACCCCAGGAGTATGTTTGCCCTGGGATTTTTTGGGTGGTGGTGGCTGGCCTCTGGTCTGGAATGGCTGACACCGGTCTGAATGATCTGGATGGGGTGAACTTGACCCCCACGACTCTGGTCTCACTCGAAACTCGAAACTATGTGACCAACTTGCGAGGGAAGCCCAGCCCTGAACTCAGCAACTCCAAACTCCGAAAGTGTGACGCCTGCGGTGGCCAACCGACCACCAATAGCGAGCAGTTGAATTCTTATATTTAAGCTTACTTTTGGTGGTGGTGCAATCCACGTGTACAGGGCGACTACTCTATTACTACTTTTCGTGATGCAATCGATATTTGGTGGTGGTGCAATCCACGTGTACAGGGTATCCTGTTACCCACTTTTGAATGACTTGGTTGGTAAAGGTTAATTAATTAAGTAACCTTTAAGTTCTTAATTAAGTCACCTCTAAGTTCTTAGTTAAGTTTTTTTAATCAAGCCACCCCAAGTTCTTAATTAAGTTCTTAACTCAAGTCACCCCAAGTCACTTCTAAGTTTTTAATTAAGTCACTCTAAGTTCTTAATTAAGTCATCCTTAAGTTCTTACTCAAGTCACTTCTAAGTTTTTGATCAAGTCACCTTAAGTCTTAATCAAGTTCTTAATTAAGTTCTTACTTAAGTCACCTCAAGATTGTAATTAAATCATCCTCTAAGTACAACCAAGTTCTTATTCAAGTTATCTTATAATTATCAAAAAACAATACAATCTATGTTTTTATCTTAAATAGTAGATGCCTAATATAGTACACACACGCCTCAAAAAACGCGTCATCGCTGAGGATGTCTTGCTCAACGTCCTCTGCGCAAGATCGGTCAGCATAGATCTTAATGAAGTTCTTACATTCTAAGCAACCGCATTTATTACAATTCTTGTCTATAGAAATGTCTTTTATAGACTCCATGTCTTTATTTATTGACTCCATCATTTTAAACAAATAATAATCTGCCATGATCTATTTTTATCAAAAAAACAAAAAATTTTAATGCATTTTAAATGGATCAAAATCATCTTTTGGTGTTGGCGGTTCTGACATACTTTTGTGTTCGGCTTCTATATTTTGTGGTGGAGATTGTTCGGACTTTGGTTTTTGTTGCCATTGTTTATATATTTTATAACCGTAATAACCACCCCCAGCAGCAGCAATGACGCCAAAAACGACAACAGTTTTAAGTTCAATATTCCATGAAGACTTTGGTGCTGTAGACCTTGAATTAACTTGTTCTTGTTCTGGAGCTGGCATTGAATCAACTTGTTTTGGCGTTGGCGGTGTCATGTTTTCATTATGAGTTATATTCTGTGATTGTAACTTTAATTTTCTTTGTCTGTTCAACTCTGCTACTCTTTTTCCTGCTGCAACACGCCCAGGATGCTTTAGCTTTTCACTTGTCACTATCTCTACCTGATTCAGTGTTTTCTGATTCAATGTTTTCTGATTCTGCTGTGTTTCTGGCTCGTTCATTTTGAATGGAAATAAAATCTATATGATTAAAAGTTATTAATCCCATGATTAGCGGCGATAACAATGTTCCAAATTTGTAGTATAGATCACAGCTTAGAGACTCTAATGACTTTGTTAAAACTGGATCCTGCGTTAAATCATACATAAAATCTTGTTCAGAATCAATGGGAGCAAATTTACTGACTAGTTTAGTGTACAAACTAAGAACCGTTTGCCCCACACTTTTTACCATTCTTGACCCCAGCTGCGCTTCATACCTGTTATGATACTTTATAATGTCTTGTGGCGACATCTGTTGAATCTGTTCTATGCTGAATTCAGTTCCGAGGAACTGTTTTGTTTTCCCACATGCTGCCAAAGAATACAACCTTTCCTTTTTGGGCATAATAGCTTGGTCATCAACTTCTTCATTTGTAAGTCCAAGACGGTGTAGGCCATCCTGTAGCTCTAGCAGATCATTGCTGTTCATGTTTTTTATTAATTATAATTATTTTATTTTTTAAAATGAGCACCGAAAAAACTATTACCAACCTCGTATACCATTCTGCTGTTATTGGAGGGCTAAGTGTAGGATACACGATGCTTGGTAAAAGCCTGTTAAAAATAAAACCAGCAGATCTTGGTAAACTAGACTTTGAGGATTCAGCAAAACTGATTGCTGTTATTACAGCTTCATTTGCTACGAAAGATTTTCTAGTTAAGCAAGGAATAATTCCAGAGAATATAAATATGTAAAAAAATACATTATAAAAAATGGCTTCACTCGTAATGATGATAGGTGGCGCTGTGGTGAATGCGCTTGCTTTTAGCGGAAGTAATTACGCATTTAGTAAACTACGGGATGACGGCGAGAGAAAAAGACATAACAAAGCTATGGAGCAACTAGCAGCTGCACAAGACGCCTATGAAAAGCATAGAATTGAGCAGTTAGATTTTATTAACGATACCCTGAAAAAACAGGGGCATGCAGCTTACACATTTAAAGATGTTGATCAAGCAATAAAAGAATATTATCTTGTAACAGGCAAACCAATCGAAACATTGCCCCCACCAAAATTCAGTGACTTTTATCAAACATCAGAAAAAACAAAAGATGCAAGAAATCGCGTTTATTGCCTTTGGTATGACTGTTGTGTATTTTGTTGCGCATAATATTGGCTGAATAAAAAATGAACAAAATCTATTATTCGCCAAAAGGATATTGGAAGGGAATCACGGCAATTAAAAAGCTAAGCCAAGCAGCGGGAGTCAGTGAACAAACAGCAAAAGAATGGTTATCTAAACAAGCGATTTGGCAAATTTATTTTACCGGCACACTAGACGAATACAGAGACCGCACTTTGTGAATACAACTCCAAACGACACCCATCAAATGGACCTTCTATATTTACCCCATGATACGATTAGACGAAAAAGATTTAAGTACGCACTTACAGTCATTGACGTAGCTTCAAGATACAAAGATGCGGAACCATTAACACAAAAGAGTGCTTCTGCTGTTGCTGTCGCTATACAACTGATATACCAACGAGGCCCGTTAACTTATCCTCGCATGATTCAAGTCGATGATGGAAAAGAATTTAAAGGTCGAGTGAATCAATTATTGTTAAAACATAGAGTTACCATTAAAAGAGGCGTTCCGGGAGTTCACAGATCACAGGCTTTAGTTGAAAACTTTAACAAACAGTTAGCTGAAAGGACTTTTCTCCTACCAGTATCACAGAGAGCTTATTGACAATTCTCGCAACACAGAATGGGTTAGAAGACTGCCCTCAGTTTTGCGCGCAATGAATAATGAAGAATTTAAAGGGTTAAAACCAGTACAAGCAATCAAAAAACAAACAATAAATGTTGCTGAAGGAGACGCCAGTACACCCAGCAAACTATTACCGTTTGGTTTAAAAGTAAGGTACCTCTATTTACCAGGAGAAGCAGAAGGGGACACTCGCATCAGGGCAACCGATCCAGTTTGGAGTGTCGATCCATATGAAATAAAAAGAATTGTAAAGATGAATCCACCCGTGTATTATTTACGAGAAACTGACACGACAAAACAACCAGCCCCCCAAAGATCTTTTGTGAAGGAAGAACTGCAAATAATCCCACCAGACAGTTCCAGTTGCTTAATTAATTTTAATTACATAAATATATTAAGTCTAAAATGGAAGCCCAAAAGAAAGAACATGGAACGGAAGCAAGAAGGATAAATAAAGAGACCTTTGAATTAATACGAGAATCATTTAGTGTGTGTTCTGCTATTAAGGAATTAATACGAGAATCAAATGATACGTATTCTGCTGTTAAAGAAACAGTTAGGAGGATTCCTTGGCACAGGGCAGATCGGCCAGAGCACTTACAGCCCCTAATCCCAAATTTTGTCCATCAAATATGGAGAAAAGAATATTTTGAATAATAAAAAAAAATTCGAGCACGTCAAGCAACAATAAGAAAAAATTTGAATAATTTGGAAGATGATGCGATTGATCTTCTAAATAAATTTCAGGAAAAATATGAACCCGAATATAAACTCTTCGGTGAAGAAGATATATAATTATGCCGTTCTCCAATGCCCGATTGCATATGAAAACTCTGGATTAACAAATACTCGTTTTGTGTTTGTTCTATCTAATGACTTTTTTGTTACAACCGTTGTGTTGACCTCATGTAGATTAGATCGCAGTTTTACGTTGTCATGATGAAAAGTATGTTTATTGAACAATGCTTCTTTGTAGTTGTCATGCGATATGTTTGACTGCACAACACTGCGAGATATCCCTTTTGCTTTCTTAATGGTTTTCTCCTGGCTCGAAATACTGTACATTTTCGACCTTAAACCAATAAACTCCTTAATCACCTTTCCAGATAATTCATCCTTCATCTTTCCTAAAACCTTCTTGTTAGTAATTGAATGCAAAGGCGAATCTTTAGGATAATCGGATGTGTCGTACCATCCTGCATGCCCTTTAGCTACTTCTATTTCCATATCTTTATAGATGTCTTCAGTAGGAATATCTATAACAAAACTGTCTGTATCTGTGTAAAGTACTCTGGACTCAGGATACGAGGGCTTAAAGTAGTCGTAAAGAAATTCTAACATCAAAAGCTTTGATAATTCTAAAACAGTAAACCCGATAAAAACGGGCTTATCCAATTTGACTTTCTTTTTTTCATCATTATACCAAAAAGCTGATCATGAAATCTTCTAAAGTCCTGATAATTAGGTTTTGAAGTCAGCTTAATTGCTTCGTTCTCTTTGGTGACCAATCTGACATCTTTGCGCTTGTGCGGATTCTCCATAGTCTTTCCGAAACAGCTGTTGTTCATCAGCTTGAAAAAGTCTTTTTCTGAAGCATCTGTGGATTTAGTTCTGAGATCGGTGTTCTTCATGATGTATGGTTTCATGAACTGTTCTTGATCAAAAGCAATTATACGATGAACAGCTGTCAACTTCAAACCATGTCTTAAATAAAATTGCAGAAGTCTGTAATGACATACATAATTTTTTTTTGCCTCGAAGATTAGGCACAAGTTTAGGTGGTTCTGTTTTTGCCATCTTTAGGCTTTCTGCCGCTAATGGATAGTCATTATGCAGGTCATGGAGTTCATGGGGATATTCTAAGTCAACTTCTAGAATGTATCCGCGCTGGTGACCCGGCGTCAAACTGCTCAACCACTTTAATGCTTTTTGAATATTTTTCGGATCACCGCCTGTGTACATTTTAAAGTTACGTAATGGAAGTGATTGCGCCATAGCCCAACCATACAGATTGTTTGCATCTAAATACATGAGATAGTTAGACCTTTTACTTGGATCATAATCATCTAGGTATTTGTTGTTTGCTTTACAGTAATGGTGCGACGCCATACTAATTCCTCCCGCAATCCGTTTTCAATCATCTGAATCATTGGTAGGTCAGACAATAAATCAATCTTTACTCCAGTAAACTTTAAGAAAGCGTCCCAACTCATCCCAGGCGCAGAAATATAATGCGCGGGATCCAAGCTATAATGTTTCATGCAGGTCTTTCTGTAATTTTCAAAGAGTCCGCCAACAAACATGTATCGGCCATCAAGTAGGAGTCATGATAGTCTCCCATCGTTTTACACTCTAACTTCTGCCACGCATCTTGAGCATGCTGGTAATCGGAATCACTGATGCTCTTTCCTCTGAGACTAGAAAAGAACGCGTCTTTAGGTGGAAGTGTATCTTCATCAACTTTCCCAACTGTTCATGTACTCATAAGGGTAAACGCCCTTTCTAACGAGAGTTGGGTCAAAATATTCTTCCGTTATTGGGCAGGACTTTAAGGACATAGCCAGCGACTCTAATGAACCCATCATGTGCTGCATAGAGTCATAAAAAGACATGTTATTTAAAGTGAAACACATGTACTTTTCTGATGACTGTGCAATGCATGTTACCTTGAAGGCGTCGGTTACTGCTTGCATTATAAGATGAGAGTCGTAACCTCGCAAGTTGTGAAAGAATATAGGCAGCTTCCATGTCTTTGGTTCAAACTTTAGTTGAAGATTGCATTTACTGTGCGCTGCTCCTCTGAACTTTCCACTAATGTGATCATGGTCTCTTACTGTCGGATTGGCTTCCTCACTGAGTTCTAAACCACAAATCCAACAGTGAGTGGCTGATTTATACTGTTGTTGGTCTTCGGGCGTCATTATGATTTCAGATAAATTTAGATTATTAGAACAGTCATTACGCACTGCTGCATGCGTTTTAAGAAGTATTCTGCAGCATCTGGTCCTCTATATAATTCTGGTGCTGAATGAGCGCCATCCGACCTGACAATAATGAAGGCAAATGAACAAATCTGATGATTACTCATTAAGACTGTTTTTCGAAGTTTTTGTGGCGCTGGTCCTTCATAAGGAACAATGAGTGATTCAAAGTCTGCGTAAACAACATATGGAGAATTTTGCAGTCGTTTCCAGTTCTTAAAACTAACTTTAGATCCGGGTGGGGGCGTAATTAGTTCTGTATGGCAATCTACCGGGTCGACACAATGTTTCTTATGTTCGATTGCGGCTTTAACAGATGGCATTCTTGTTAAACATTTTCTACAGAATTCTTGTTTATGGTAATGCTTTGAAGTATGCCTCAATAATCTACTCATTGTTCGTATCAATGTGTAATGTGGTAGCCCCGCTGGTGAAAGCATCAGTAGTAAGTCAACATGGCTTTTGTCTGGCTCGCCAATCGTTGGGCTGTTTTTGGACGTTCTAATAGGCTGTAGATTTGTTTCCTCATCCCATGTGTAGACATTAACAGTTATTGGTTTGTTTTGTTCTTCAAACTGATTAATGGAATCCACGCTAACGGGAAAGGATATTCCCTAAAGTTAAGATCATTGATGTAAGGTGATAGTTAGACACTCTCTCTGCGTTTTTGCGGACGTAATGCAGCCTTGCGAGAACACACCACTTAAAACATTTGTTGTCTGTATTCTTTATGTTTATAACTGCTCTTTTTGCAACTAATGCTGGAGGTAGTGGAATGTAAGCCTTGCCAACAATCGGCGCATACTTAGACTGTTTTAATCTGATCTCTATGACTTCGCCCTCTGACCATCCAGAGCCTCTCATTTTGGCTTCTTCAGCGGCCACATCAAACTGTGTAAGCAGCTGGTCTGCCCAACCAGGTGTTAAGTCATTAGAGGAAAGAATAGTCTGCTGTTTAGTCGAGACCCAGACTTCTAGGTTTTCTTCATTTATTGTTATATAGTCGATTAAAACAGCTAACATTACTTTAACTGGTGGGTCTATTGTTAGTTTACCTGGAACTTGAGAAATAGCATGAGCAACACTTGCCTGTACGTTTGCTGGATTAATGACTTCTAAATCAATATCATTCAGTGCTCTTGATAAATCTTCTTGCATTGCTTCAAACAATTCGTCTGGACCTTCATATATTTTATCTATGCTGAGTTTCTTTTCTAACTCAAAATATTTATTTAAATCAAAAAAATAATTAATCAATATCGACGGTCTTTTTGTGCTTGGACTCATAAACTAAAGTACAAACACCCTTTGGCGTTGTTAATGTGAGCTGTTTAGAACAGAGTTTAATGTTTCGTTTACTTTTTTTAAGCATTCCTTTTTAATCTGCTCGGGGTCTGGCTGTTGAGAAAAACTTGTCCTCGCCTTTCTTGAAGACCAAACTTTTGTCTTTTGTAGTCATCAAAATCGCCTGTAAACGATTAAATTCTTCATCCGTGATGTTTGAGTCAGCTAGTGCTTATTTATAATCAGCTTAAAGGAACTAAGTTTAGCTGTTATTAGTTGAACTATAGCTGTGTGCTTTTGGAGTTTAGTTTTTAATTTTTTGCTTAGCAGCACCCACGGCTAATGAACATAGACCAAGAGCTAAAGACAAACCGCCTAGAGGTAAAGCTGCGGGTGCGCCTATGCCTGTTGCTAAGAGGCCAACACTTGTTCCTGCTGATAGAGCACTTATAGTTGATGCTCCAGTATTAACATAGGTAACAGCATTAAAGGCAGCAGAATACCTTCGTTTGGTTTTTGCTGTATTTTGAAAGGTCCTGCTCTAGTTTTTGTAGCATTTGTGTAATGTTAGTTAATCTAAAGGTTTTTATGCCAGGGGTTTCTACTATCTCTTCTCTTGGCGACTCTGGCGCTGTAGGCACATTTGGATAATCCTGAGTAAGCATGCTTTTTTAAAAATGAAAAAATAATTTAGTATATGTTACTTTTTATCTGTTATCTTGAATATTCAGCTGCGCATCATATATTAAAAACAAATGTACATTAAGCAGTTTATCAGCCTCTTTTCTTTATCAATTTGAATGTTTATTATGTTTTTTACATCTCTCCCGCTTCCATATAACTCATTATCCTCCGTTGACCTTAGGTCAATCCATAAACCGTATTTCGTTGTTAAATAATGATCAAGCCTAACGCTGTGAAGATGTAGATCTTTAGACACAAGGTCAACTGTTGGGTTTCTACACCTCCCGCCTCCAAACAGTTTTCTTATTTCATCAAAATGCTGATAAGGTTTAAGCCCGCTAGCGTAGATTTGGTTAGGACTACCCTCAATTGTACATTGCACTTTCGTTATTTTAGGATTAACAAAATTTTCAGTTTGTCTTTCGAATGGTCCTTCATCTTCACACAGCAATAAAATACCTTTAAGCGACTGTGCTGTGGTGCTAAAACTAAAATTCCATATAGTGTCTGCCCTGCTTTTAGGATATGTTGAATGATGACGCACGTTTTCGTAATATATTGCCATTCTTGTCTCATATTGTTGCTTAATCAGCCTCGCTAAGTCAGGGTTGCTAACAACATCAAACTCTAACAAGATGTCAGAAATGCTGTACTTTGCTGTGGTGTCTTCAGATAGAATAACACGTTTGTAGTCATTAAAAGTTAGTTCGTATGACAATCTGTCTTTTAATGCTCCTTGAAAGTATGGGGCATGCGCTTTTAACAACTCAAAATCTAAGAGTATAGAAAAGCGATTTCCAAACGCATAACTTACAGCTAAAGCCTTTTTGCTGCTTTTAGCATCTGGGTCAAGTTCGGCGTCTATTCTAAGTTTTAGTGCTTCATTATTTTCTATTCCTTGAAACGCAAGATCAGCCCTTTCATTCTCGGTTAGCCATAGATCAGAATAGGTTAAAAATATGTCTGCATTGTGTAAAGAAAATACTTCTTGCCCCTCAAGTTTTACAGAAATTTTCTTAACGATTGCCCGTCCCAAATTCTGGACAACTGTCCTGTTTGGGTCTGTTTCTGATGCGAGTTCTATTTTGAAAGTAAGTCGCGCAGAGCCTGGCACAATCACTTCATCCGCTCCTAGGTCTGGAAATTTAACAGTAAGAATTTGATCCGCATCAATAGTAGATGGATTATTTGGAACAGTAATATTCCGTTTATTTCCCTGCACGCCAAGGGGCTTTTTCAGTTTTCTATGCGGGTCAAGAATCGAGCCATATACTTCTGACATTTTTATAAAACAAAATAAAAAGTTAATTATTTAAAAATATGGCAGGCATTGATTTTGGAGATTATGATATTCCTGATCTTGGAGCCGACATGAGTGATTCCCGTTGGGAGCAGCATCGCACAGCGCTCTCATTGCATGATGAATTAGAAGGGGCGCAAAGACGTGAATTAACAGAAAGTAAGGTCAGATCATTATACCAAAATTTAGAACTAGAACCTCCAGGAGCTATATACCCTGATGATTTTTGAAGTAAAAGATGACCATTTGTATTTTAGAAACGACAAAGGAGAACGTGTTCCGCTTACGTTTAAACGAAACCCATCAAAGTTTGTAGGCTGGGGTACAATTAATCAAAAGCTCACTGCAAGCGAGCGAAATCGCCTTGGCTTTACTAAACCAGAATCAGCTAAGGAAGCAGCTGATAAACTTCAAACATGCAACAGAACTCCCAACAGTTCCCCAAAACATAGAACTTCAAGATTTAATTCCAATAGCAGACAAAATAACAAATGTAATAGAAGAAGCAGAAACCAGTTTTTCAGAAGAAACAGCATTAAAAACAATTAATGATCCCCACTACCCCCGCAAGAATTAGAGGCTATTAATCATGCTGTAAGGAAAATTAGAGGCAAATTAACAGACAATTTAGCAAGACTGGGTGAAATAGATGAGCATATAAAAAGAGAAAAAGAAAAACTCGTTGAGGCTGATGACGCCAACTTAGGGTCTGGTGTTAAAGAAAGAATAACCCAAAGACTAAAAGATCTTGAAAAAGAAAGAGCAGCAAGACAAAAAGCGGCGTCTACTAACCGAGACCAATTACGAACTCAAGTGATTAGAATAAGAGAAACTATCCAAAGAATTTTATATGAAGACACAACGCTAGCAGAAAGAATAAAAACACTGTTTAGAGAGCAAGGAGTCACATTAGCAAGCGTTATAACGGCCTTAGGATTTGCAATAAGTACACTGGTGATGGCTATTACAGGCGGTGGTGGAGGCAAAGTTCAGTGCCACCATCGCCATCTCCTCCACCTGATAAATCATGGGTAAAAAAACAGCTTGATCATCTTGCGAGTTTATTAAAAAAATTAGCCGGTAAGCATAGACTCTTTACCGGTAATTAGGTATTGTTAGCTGGCTTTGTCTACTGCAAGCAAGTATTGCTATGGCGAGCACTATGGGCATATTCCTTAATTGGTTACTATTTTAAGATAAGCTGCCTTAATTCATTA
>JAFLJL010006759.1:5000-21993 GCA_018398815.1 Conus ventricosus
CTCAAACCCAACACTCACACTCACACTCACAGTACAACACACACACACAACAGTTCACACACACAACACACACACACACACACACACACAACACACCACACACACACACACAACACACACACACACACACACACACACACCACACCACACACACAACACACTGTTTCACGCTCTCTCCACATACACGCACCACTATTTAAAAAAAAATGTGTCCCTGCGGTTTACAGTGGCATACCTCACATACGGTGGCATGCTCCCTGTCTACATGGCAGGTGTGCGAAAAAATCAAATTAACTGCCGCACTCTTCCCCACCCCCAATCCTTCCTGACCCAAGCCCATTGCACATATGACGTCAGCCAACATTGCCGCGTGGGGCGCTTAACAGCTTGCCATCATGCAGCCGCTCACGACTAGGTTAACCACACATTCTTCCACTGACTGCTGAGCAATCACGACGTGTTTTACTGCGCTGTGTGTGAGTTAACCGGTTTACCGAAAGAACAGAATTCGGTATCTTAAAAGGTTTGTTGGCTTGTTGGAAGACAATTATCTGTTGACAAAGATACCAGCTAGTTTTAATACGTGTTTGCGTAATCGATGAGAAAAAATGGCGTGCATTGATGAAAAGTTGGACGAAGCACAAACAAACCCATCACGCGTTGTTGTTGGGAGCTGGCCTTGGGACAGCTAACAGCCTTGTTTAAAAACATGCGTTTATTTCTTAAGCGGAGGGCAAAACGGTGTTTCGAATGCTAAAACTTATATTTTGAAAACATTTTTGCTGTTTCCCCCAAGTAAAAATGTTCTGTTTGTATATAGACTTGATTGATTAACTACAGATTCAGTGTTCATGTGCAAGGCTGATATGGTGTATTAAGTTGGTGGATACGTTTCTACTTTTTAATTCTAACGTTCATCTGCCTTTAAGTGAGCCTTATGCAACTGATGGCCGATTTTCGAATGTTTTCTGGCAAACAAACTAGATAGGGTTTGGCAGACCTTAGTATATTTACCTGTATGGAGATGGAGAGTAGGGTGTGGCTAGCACTATCTTCTTATAAATGCTTTAAATATACCAATGCTGGATGTACTACTACTGGCGAATTAGGGCTGCCATTAAAAGCTTGGCTACAGCAATTATGCTGTAAACTCTGCCAGCTATGTTGCAAGCCTGGATGAGGAAAAGAGGGGCCACCAGCAAAACTAGGTTCAAGCGATCAGAGAACCAGCGCTCAACCCTTAGAGCGGCCAAGGGACAGTGCAAGCCGTTTTCCAGGCTCCACCTAGAGCAGTTCAAAGGTCACAGTGGCAAGCCGTTTCTTCAGCGCTCTCCCTAGAGCAGTTCAAAGGTCACAGTGGCAAGACGATTCTTCATCGCTCTACCCTGAGCGGTCAAAGGTCACAGTCGGCAAGCCGTTTCTTCAAACACTCAACCGACTTCAACCCTAGGGAGCGGTCAAAAGGTTATCTGCAGTGAGATCAGGACTTTTTTTATGCTGCTTTGTCGCCTTTGGCTGTCTACGCTTCACTGCTTCAACGTCCGGCTTTCTACGCCCTGTTACAAACTTTTAGGCTGCCTTTTTAGCTCCTGCCAAAGCAGTATTTTACTTTTTTTTTAAAAAAAAAACAAAAAAATACACTAACTCTGCCAATTGCCTGTCCCAAGCCTGCGATTGAAAAAAGAGGAGGGGTGTTGTAGTATAAACTGTTTTGTGACTTGGTGGCTGCTTTGAACTGCAACAAAAACGAAAGCAATGTCTGCACCAATTGGTGTTACAATGGACAATATAATAAAGCTCAGTGTACACACACACACACTCCCACCCCAAGTCACTCCCCCCACCCCCACCCCACGCGTGCACACCCCCACCCACCCCAAGCACAGCACAACCCCCACCCCACCCCACGCATGCACATCAAGTCATCCACTAGTTCTTTCTTAAGTCCTTCTCATGTCATTCCAAGTCAGCCTAAGTCATTCACAAGTTCTTACTTAAGTCATTCTCAAGCCATTCACAAGTTTTAAGTCATTCTCAAGGAATTTACAAGTCATTTACAAGTCATCCTCAAAGTCTTTCACAAGTTCTTAGGCAAGTTCTTAGGAAGTTTTGAATCAAGTTGTTCTCAAAAGTTAACTAAGATCTTAAGAACCTAAGATCTTATGTTTTTATCTTAAATAGTAAATGGTCTAATATAGTATACACACGCATCAAAAAAACGCGTCATCGTTGAGGATGTCTTGCCTCAGCGTTTTCTGACATAGATCTTAGGGAAAGCTCTTACATCCGAAGCAACCTCATTGATTACAATTTGGTCTATGGAAATGTCTTTTATAGACTCATGTTCTTTATTTATTGACTTTTCATTTTATAATACGCCATGATCTATTTTTATTAAAAAATTTAAAATATTATTCCATTATAAATGGATCAAAATGATGCTTTGTTATGGCTGGTTTTGGCGTGCAGTTGTGTTCGGCCTTCTGTATTTAGCGGTGGAGATTGTTTGGGCTCATTGTTTTTGCCAGGCGGTTGTTTATATATTTTATAACCGTATTAACCGCCCACAGCAGCAGCAAGACGCACCAAAAATGACAACAGTTTTAAGTTCAATTTTCATGAGGACTTTGGTTTGATGCCTTGAATCACATGGAGTTTTTATAGCTGGCATTGAATCAACTTGTTATGGCGTTGGCGGTGTTAGGTCTTTATGATGGTTATATTCGGTTACATTCTTTTTTGTGTGTCTGTTCACTCTGCTAATTTTCTTCCTGCTTTTTTAAACACGCCCAGGATGCTTTTCACTGGCCCCCAACATGGTTCAGTGTTTTCTGTTCTGCTGATTTTGGCTTGGTACTTTTTCCACCTGATTTTCTGGTTCTGCTGATTTTCCAGCTCGTTCATTTGAAGGGGAAATTAAACTAATGATTTAAAAGTTATTAATCCCATGATTAATGGCGTAAACAATGTTCCAAATTCTGTAATATAATTCACAAGCCTAGAGACTCTAATGACATTTGTTTAAAACTGGATCTTGCGTTAAATCATACTAAGATCTTGTTCGAATCAATGGAGCAAATCTTATGCTAGTTTAGTGTACAAACTAAGAACAACCGTTTGCCCCACACTTTTACACCATTCTAGACCCTAGCTGCGCTTCATACCTGTTTGTTACTTTATAATGTCTTGCGGCGACATTTTCTGTTGAAATCTGTTCTATGCTGAATTCAGTTCCGAGGAACTGTTTGGTTTCCCAGCATGCTGCCAATGAATTACTGCCTCACCCTTTTGGGCATAAAAGCTTGATCATCAAACTTGGTCATTCATAAGTTCAAGCGAACGTTTAGGCTGCCTTGTAGCGGTAGTAGATCATAGTGTTCATGTTTTTTTATTAAATTATATTTATTTTATTTTATAAATATGAGCACCGAAAAAAACTGTTACCAACATTGGAATATTCATTCTGCTGTTATTGGAAGGACGAAGTGTAGGATACTCAATGCTTGGTAAAAGCCTGTTAAGAATTAAACAGCAGATTTGGCAAACTAGACTTTGAGGATTCAGCACAAGCATTTGATTGCTATAATGGCTCTTCGGTTGCCACGATAGATTTTCTAGTTCAAGCACGTGAATATTCCCAGACAATATACATTGTAAGGAAAAAAATACATTTATAAAAATAATGGCTTCACTCGCAATAATGTAGGCGGCGCTTGTGGGTGAACTGCGCCTCTGCTTTTAGCGGCAGTTATTTTGCATTCTCGTTAAACTGGGGAATGACGGAGAGGAGAAAAAAGACCTAACAAAGCTATGGAAGGGAACTAGCAGCTGCCACAAGACGCTATGAAAGCTGAGACTTGGCAGTTAGATTTTATTAATGCACATGAAAAGACAGGGGCATGCACGCTTACTCATTTATACATGTTGATCAAGCATTAAAACAATATTATCTTGTAACAGGCAAAACCTATTGAGACAGTGCCCCCACCAAAATTCAGCGACTTTTATCAACCTCAGAAAACAAAAGATGCAAGAAATCGGGTTTATCTGTCGTTGGTATGACCGTCGTGTATTTTCGCGTTGCGCATAAAATGGCCTGGAATAAAAAAATGAACAAAAATCTATTATTTGCCAAAGGATATTGGAAGGGAATAACAGCAATTAAAAAGACTAAGCAAGCGCTGGAGTCTGTTGAACAAACAAGCGATGGAATGGTTATCTAAACAAGCGATTGGCAAAATTTATTTACCAGGCCTAGGACGATACAGAGACCACAACTTTGTCAATACAACTCCAAACGACACCATCAACATGGATCTTCTTTATTTACCCTCTGATAGGATTAGACAAAAAGATTCTTCAAGTACGCACTCACAGTCATTGACATGCCTCAAGATTACAAAGATGCGGAGCAATTATTAACACAAATAGGAGTGCTTTGAGTTTGCTGTTGCTATACAACTGATATACCCAAACGAGGGCACTAACTTATCCTCGCATGAATAAGGCGTGATGGAAAAGAAGTTTAAAGGCCAAGTGAATCAATTATTGTTAAATTTAATACACAGAGTTACTAGTTAGAAGAGGCATTCAGGGAGATTCCAGATCACAGGCTTTAGTTGAAAACTTTAACAACAGTAGCGGAAAGACTTTTCTCCTAACAGTATCACAGAGAGCTGATTTGACCAATTTCTCGCAACCAGAATGGGTTAGAAGACTGCCCTCTGTTTGCGGCGCAATGAATAATGAAGAAGATTTAAAGGGCTAAAACCAGTACGCAAGCAATCAAAGAAAAAAACAATCAAATGTCTGTTGTTGAAAGGAGTGTCTTTCATCGGCAAAACTTTTACGTTTGGATTTGAAAGTAAGGTACCTTTTATTTACCGGCGGGAGCAGAAGGGGACACTCGCATCAGGGGCAACAGATCCAGTTGGAGTGTTGACCCATATGAAATAAAAGGAATTGAAATGATGAATCCGCCCGTGTCATTATTTACGAGAAACTGCACAACAAAACAACCAAGCTCCTCAAAAGATCTTGTGTGAAAGAAGACTGCAGTTAATTCCGCCAGACACAGTTCCGCTTTAATTAATTACGGTTCTCCCCAGTGCCCAATTGCATCTGAAAACTCTGGATTAACAAACTCCCGTTTTGTGTTTGTTCTATCTAATGTCTTCTTTGTTACAAACTGTTGTGTTGATCATCATGTAGATTAAGATCGCCAGTTATACGTTGTCATGATGAATGAAAAGTCTTAATTGCCAAACATGCTTCTTTGTAGTTAGTCATGTGATATGTTTGAATGCACAAAACACTGCGAGATATTCCCTTTTTTTTGGCTTTCTTAATGATATTCTCCTGGCTCGAAATACTGGACATTTTCGGACCTTAACCCCACATACTCCGTGATCTCCTTTCCAGATAATTCATCCTTCATCTTTCTAAAACCTTCTTGCTTAGTTATTGCATGCAAAGGCGAATCCTTAGGGCTAATCGCAGATGTATCATTACCAATCCGCATGTCCTTTAGCTACTTCGGGTTTCCATGTCTTTATAGATGTCTTCAGTAGGATATCTATAAACAAAACTATCTGTTATCTGTGATAAATTATATGGACTCAAGGATACGAGGCTTAAAGTAGTCATAAAGAAACTCTAACATCAAAAGCTTTGATAATTATAAAACAGTAACCCTATAAATACAGGTTTGTCTATATGATTTTCTTTTTTTTTCATCATTATGCCGAAAAGCTGATCATGAAATCTTCTGAAGATCCCTGTTAATTAGGTTTTGATGTCTGCTTAATTGCTTCATTTTCTTCTGGTGACCAATCTGACATCTTTCGCTTGGCGGATTCTCATAGTCTTTCAAAACAGCTGTTGTTCATAACTTGAAAAAGCTTTTTTCTGAAGGCATTGTGGATTTGTTTGAGATCAGTGTTCTTCATGTCCAATGTTGGTTTCATGAACTGTTTCTTGATCAAAAGCATTATACGAGAACAGCTGTTAACTTCTAACCATGTCTTAAATAAAATTGTAGAAGTCTGTAATGACAGACATAATTTTTTTGCCTCAAAAGATTAGGCACAAGTTTAGGTGGTTCTCTTGGGTCTTCTTATTACTTTTCTGGGCTAATGGATAGTCATATGAGTGTCATGGAGTTCATGAGGATATTTCTAAGTCAACTTCTAGAATGAAGCCACGCTGTTGATCAGGCGATAAAACTGTTCAACCACTTTAATGCAAATTGATATTTATTGTACCTGTGTACATTTTAAAGGTGCGTAATGGAAGGTGCGCCATAGCCATCAATTAACTGATTGTTTGCATCTAAATACATGAGATAGTTAGTCCTTTTACTTGGGATCATAGTCGTCCAAGGATTTGTTGTTTGCTTTACAGTTATGATGCGACGCATACTAATTCCTCCACGCAATCGTTTCAATCTTCTGTATCATTGCGTTAGGTCAGACAATAACTCTATCTTGTTACTCAGTAAACTTTAAGAAAGCGTCCCCAGATCAATCCCGGGCGCAGACAGAAATGTGATGCGCCGGGATCCAGGCTATAATTGTTTCATGCAGTTCTTTCTATAATTTACAAAGACTTCCGCCAACAAACACATACATCGGCCATCAAGTATGAGTCATGATAGTTCCCAGCGTTTGTACACTCTAACTTTTGCCTGCATCTTGAGCATGCTGGTAATCGGAATCACTGATGTCCTTTACTCTGAGACTAGAAAAGTACGCGCCCTTTAGGGGGAAACTGTGTCTTCATCCAAACCTTTCACAATGTTCTGTTATTCATAAGGATAAAAACCCTTTCTAACAACGTGTTGGGTCAAAATATTCTTTGTTATCGGGCAGGACTTTACGGACATAGCCAGGTGACTTCTAACTGAAACCCAATCATGTCGTTGCAGAGAGTCTTAAAAAGACATGTATTTAGATTAACAGCACATGCCATACTTTTTGATAGACTGTGCAATGCATGACACCTGAAGGCATCGGTTCCATGCTTTCATTCAAGATGAGAGTCGTAACCTCGAAGTTATGAGAGAAGATGGGCAGGCTTCATGTCTTTGGTGCCAAATTTAGTTGAAGATTGCATTTACTGTGCGCCCCGATCCTCTGACTTTCCGCTAATGTGATCATGGTCTCTTACTTTTTGGATTGGCTTCCACTCACTGAGTCTAAACCACATATCCAACAATGTGTGGTGAGTTACTGTTCTTGGTCTTCATGCGTCCATTATGTGTCAGATAAATTCAGATTATTAGAACAGTCATTACGTCACTTGCTGCATGCGTTTTTTAAGAAGTATTCTGCCAGCATTAGGCCCTCTAATATATTTCTGGCGTTGAATGAGCGCCATCGACCTAACAATAATGAAGGCAAATGAACAAATCTGATGATTATCATAAGACTGTTTTCGAATTTTTGTGGCGCTGCGCCCTTCAATAAGGAACATGAGTGATTCGAATTGTCTGCGTTAAAACTACGTATGTGAGGAATTTTGCAGTCGTTCAGTTCTTTAAACTAACTTTAGATCGGGGTCGGGGGCGTAATTAGTATGTATTACAGTCAACTGGGCCGATACAATGTTTCTAGTGTTCGCTGCGGCTTGAAAAAAGATGGGCCATTCTGTTAAAACATTTTCTGCAGAATTCTTGTTTATGGTAAGCTTTGAAGTATGGCCGGTGATATCTACTCATTGTTCGTATCAATGTGTTAATGCGGCTGCCCTGCTTGTGAAAACAATCAGCTAGTAAGTCACATATTTTGTCTGGCTCGCCAATAGTTGGCCTGTTCTTGGTCACTCTTTAATCGGCTCTGTTCATAGATTTGTTTCCCTCATCCCATGTGTAGACATTTACAGTTATTGGTTTGTTTTGTTTCGTCAAACTGATCAATTTGGCCTACGATAACAGGGGGAAAGACACCCCACTAAAGTTAGATCATTGGATGTGGCGGGTGATAGTTAGCACTCTCTCTGCGTTTTTGCGGGCGTTAATGCAGCCTTGCAAGAACACACACATTAAAACATTGTTGTCTGTATTCTTTATGTTTAGAACTGCTTTTTTTGGCGCGACTCCCCCAATGCTGGAGGTAGGGAAGTAAGCCTTACCAACAATCGGCGCTTACTTAGCCTGTTTTATATGATCTCTAAGAATTCGCCCTTGACCAGCCAGAAGCCTTTCTTTTGGCTTCCTTCAGCCGGGCAGCGTAAACGTGTAAGCAGTTGCGTCCTGCCCAACCTTGGGTTGTGTTTAAGTCATTACGAGAAAGAATAGTCTGTGTTTAGTGAGTCCAGACTTCTAGATTTTTCTTCATTTCTTGTACATAGTCGGATTAAAACAGCTAAAACATTACTTTAACTGGCGGGTTTCTATTGTTAGTTTACTTGCCTGGAACTTGAGAAATAGCATGAGCAACACTTGCCCGTACGCTTGCTGGATCAAATGACTTCTAAATCAATATCCATTCCAGTGCTCTTGATAATTTTCTTGCATTTGCTTCAAAAAATTCGTCTTGTCCTTCATATATCTTTGCCATGGTTTGAGTCTCTTTTCTACTCAAATTATTTATTTAAAATTAAAAAAAAAAAATACTTAATCAGAATCAATATCGACGGTTTTTACGCTTGGATCATAAACTAAAGTAATAAACAACTTTTGGTGTTGTTAATGTGAGCTGTTTTAGACAGGAGTGTAATGTCTCGTTTACTTTTTTAAGCATTCCTTTTTTATCTGCTAGGGGTCTGGCTGTAAGAGAAAAAACTTGTCCGTCCTTTTCTTTGAAGATCAAACTTTGTCTTTTGTAGTCATCAAAATCAGCCGGTAAACGATTAAATTTTCATCCGTTGATGTTTGAGTCAGCTAGCGCTTTATTTCTTATCAGCTTGAAAACGAATAAGTTTAGTGTTATTAGTTGAACCATAGCTGTGTGCTTTTGGAAGTTTAGTTTTTAATTTTTGCTGCCGCAACTTACAGCTAATGAAACAGGCGAGAGTAAAGGACAAAACCACCTAGAGGTAAAGCTGCGGGGGTGGCGCCTATGCCCAGTTGTAAGAGGACCAACACTCGTTTATGCTGTAGGGGCGCTTATAGTCGATGCTCCAGTATTGCCATATGTAACAGCATTAAATACAAGCGAATACTTCGTCTTGGTTTTGCTGTTTTTTAAAAGGTCCTGCTCTAGTTTTGTTGCCTTTGTGTATGTTTGTATTGAAGGTTTTTAATTCAGGGGTTTCTATACCAGCAGAATTGCTGCTATCCCTTCTTTGGCGGACGCTGTAGGGCACATTTGGAATACAAACCTGAACAGACATGCTTGTTATAAAATTGAAAAAATATTTTAGTATAATATATTATTTTAATCTGTTTTTTTTTTCATCTTTAGATGCGCATCATATAATAAAAACAAATGTACATTAAGCGGTTTAGCGGCTTCTTCTTCTTATCAATTTGAATGTTTATTTCGTCTCTCACATTTCTCCGCTTCCATACAACTCATTATCCTTCTGTTGACTTAGGTCACATCATAACGCCCCCCATATTTGTTGTTAAATAATCATCAAGCCTAACATTGTGAAGAGTAATTCTTTAGACACTAGGTCTGCTGTTGGATTTCAACCCTCCCACCCCCAAAAACAAATTTTTAATTTCGTCAAATGATGCATAAGGTCCTAAAGCACGCTAGGTTGATTGGTTAGGACTGCCGTCAATTGTCCATTGCACTTTCGTTATTTTAGGATAAAAAACTTTTCACTTGCTCTTTTGAACGGTTCTCATCTTCCACAGATTAAAATACCTTTAGCGATCTTCTGCGACGCTAACTAAAACTAAAATTCCATATAGTGTCTGCCCTGCTTCTAGGATAAGTTGTTTGATGAATCACTCTTTCGTAATTTATTCGGTAATTTTGACTGTATTGTTGCTCAATCGTCCATGCTAATTATGGTTTGCTAAAACAACGTCAAACTCTAACGAGATGTCAGAAATGCTGTACTTTGCTTCAGTGTCTGATGATCTGATAACACGTGTGTATCATTAAAAAGTTTAGTTCTTATGACATCTGTCTTTTAATGCTCCTTGAAACAGTATTGGTGCCTGCGCTTTTAACAAATCAAAATTAAGGGAATGGCCCGCCGATTTCCATACGCAATTTACAGCTAGAGGACTTTTTGCTTGCTTTAGCACATGAGGCGAAGTTCGGCGTCTATTCTAAGTTTTAGTTGCTTCTTTTTTTCGATGCCTTGAACGCAAGATCAGCCCTTTCATTCGGTTAGCCCTAGATCAGAATAGGTTTAAAAATATGTCGATTATGTAAAGAAAAGATTTCTTCTGCCCCTCAAGTTTTATAGAAATTTTCTTAATCAAATGCCCGCCCCCAGATTTTGCACAACTGTCCTGTTTGGGTTCGGTCTGTTGTTGAATCGAGCGCTATTTTGAAAGTAAGACGCGCAGAGCCTGGCACAATCACTTCATCCGCCTCCATAGGTCTGGAAATTTGACAGTAAGAATTTGATCTGGGCATCAATAGTAGATGGATTTATTTGAACAGTAATATTCTCTTATTTCCCTTCACGCCAAAGGGTCTTTCAGTTTTCTATGCGGCGTCAAGAATCGACCATTGAACTTGTTGTGGCATTTTTTATGAAGCAAAATTAAAAAAAGTTAATTATTAAAAACATGGAAGGATTTGAAGGTGAAGAGATTATGATGTTTTTGATCGTGAGACGAATGAGTGAAATGATCCTTTGACTCGGCCATCGCTCATGCTCTCAATGCAGCGTGAATTAACAGAAAGTGCGGTCGGAGCTTTTACAAAAGTTTAGGTCAAGAACCTCCCGAATTTTATTGACCCAAATGATTTTGAATTAGACGATGGCCCATTTGTTTGTGAGGGGGCGATCAAGGGCAACTTGTTCGGCTTACAACTAAACCCGACCCATCAAAGTTTTTCTAGCCAAGAGTACAATTTTACAAAGACCTCAGTGTGAAAGATCAAACATCGTCTTGGTCTTGTTAGACCGCGAAATTAAGGGCCGCAGGCAGTTTCTAAAACTGCAAAACCACTGCGAGAACTCCGACAATAAACCAAATGCAAAACATGAAACTTAATGAATTAAATCAATCAGCAGACGAATTATTAAATGTAATAGAAGCAGAAACCAGTTTTCAGAAGAAACAGGCATTAAAGATATACACGACTCACGCTACCATGCGAAAAATAGCGGCCTTGATCATGCTTTAAGAACATTAGAGGCGAATTAAAAAAAAAAAACAAACAATTTTAAGCAAAACTAGGTTTGAAACTAGATGTGCATATAAAAAGATGAAAAGAAAAACTCGTATGAGGCTAGATGAAGCAACTTAGGACATGAATAATTAAAAGAAAGAATAGCCCCAAAGACTAATAAGATCTTGAACAAGAGAGATCAGCAAGACTAGAAGTGTGTCTACTAACCGAAAAACAATTACGGAACTCCAAGTGGCCAGAATAAGGAAAACTATCCAAAGAATTTTTATATGAAGACACCGGACACTAGCAGAAGAATACGAACACTGTTTAGAGAGCAAGGTTCTTTGGTCAATTAGCAAGCGTTATAACGGCCTTAGGATTTGCAATAAGTACACTAGTATTGGCTATTACAGGCGGTGACGGTGGTGGGCAAAGTTCAGTGCCCCGCCGCCATCGCCTCCAATCTCCACTGATAAAATCATGGGTAAAAAAAAAAAAGCTTGATCATCTGCAAGTTTATTAATAAAATTAGTGGTAAGCCGTGGACGCTTTACCAGGAATATTGAGGGAGTATTGTCGCTGGCTTTTGTCTACTGCAAGCAAAGTAGTGGGCTTTATGGCCCGAGCATTATGGGCAATTAGTTCTTATTAATAGTAGGGTTATGTTTTAGTAAGATAATGAAGGCGTAATCCTAAGCAGTTATCCATAAGACATGCGTGTCTTTTCATATTCATGGTCATCAGCGAAAGATCGTCCGCGGAGGCTTTGTGAGTCATCATGACTTTGGGGTTTGGACTTCGGGAATAGATGGACTTATTCTTGGGTGTTCTTATATTGTTTGTAATATTACTGGCTCAGAATTGCTATGTCGTTTTTCCAACCTTCTGTTTCATTGCCTCTATAAGAATTTCATTATTATAGTTTATTATTATTCCTACCTGGAGTCTGAGGGTCAGAAGGCAAGCATGTAATAAAACCAGTGCCAACAGCAAAGTCCTACTTTCGATCTTGCGTATTGTGAAAACATTTTGGTTATCTTTTAATACTTTGAAAGGTAAATAAATCAACTGTAGAATTTAATGCGTCCTCTAAATGTTGCTAGTATTGTTTTTGCGCGTCAAAGCCAGTAGATAGATCGTTTTATGCTTGATCTGCCTGTGCTTGCGACCTAGCATAACACCTAAACGTAAGTACGAATTGAGTCGTTTATTCGTTATATTCCCGCTTAGTTAGGACCCTTAGAAGTGTCAAGATAAATGTTTGTCCATGCTGTTTTATGCTCTTGCTTCTATGGACCCAAGGTGAAAAGCAGTTGCGCTAAGAGAAAGATGTGTAAGGAGGATCCAGTCATATTTAAACTTTCTGTGAATGCCCCAAAATAAGGGGGTGCTTGACCATGATTTAGATCCAACTTTTGTCTAAAAGTCCGTCTTGGTGTTAATATGAATCGTTACAGATCCTTTCAAAGCCTTCATGTCTATATGTAGCTGAAGGGATAAACGGTTGATCATTTTGGTAATGGCGCTCGCAAGTTCAGTCAAAATACGTCTAAAGACAGTTGTAAATAAAAATGAAATCTGTACACTGACCTCACCAAAGGATCCAGGATGATTTAAGTGATTAGCATACGACACTCCACACCCGTTGATGCACAAAACACAGCAAATGTTTAACTGGTTCTGATAAAAACTGCATCGGATGACCTAAACCACGGCTTTCGCGATGTAGTCTTTTTTAATAGGGGGGTTAAGATATCTGCTAATGGAGTACTCACCTTTTTTAGGAAAAGTGACAGCTGGGGCACAGGCAATGTCAAGGAGTATTCAGTTGCTATATTTTTAGGATGTTAGTGCGGCCCCCAAAAGAATATGCATCCAGGTATTTTGAATGCACTCATTATTAATTTGTTTAAAAAAATGTTTGAAACAATAACAACTCAAGACCGCCTTCGTTTTTAGAACATGCTATTAATACGAATGGCGGAACCAGAACGGTCGCGCTCCATGAAATATTCTCAAAGTCGTATGGTTTAATTATAACTTGAATCCAGGGAGAATAATAGATAAAAAAATTGACAAAAAACAGGGACCAAAGTAGCGAGTTAACAAATACCTGATGGTTATACGGACGTTTTGCTCCACTAAAAGAAGCATGAGTCACTTGACATTACTCTCAAACTTAAACAAGTGCAAATCTGAAAACAATGTTATTATTTAAGCATAAAGAAAGAAGCAAGGTTACTATTTGATAAAGAGCTAGCTAAATGTTAGGCTTTTTAAGCTAACAATTATATATTTAGAGTTAGCACCAACCAAAAACTACTTATGAGGGGGAATGTCAGCTCGACTTGATTACATTTCATTACCTATGTTCATATTGGTGAGCTGACACTGAGATGAAAACTATATATGATGGAAGGCCCTCAACGGTTTTAAGGAGCTCTGCGTCAGGGGAAAGCTGCATTATTGCGATTAAGAAATTATACAATTCCTTAATTTACAGTTTAAAAGATTAGTTTGTGGGAGGGGTGGATCATTTAATATAAAAATCCATAGACGGACAAAACGGGGAAAGCCGTGAAATGTGATAATCTGCACATTGTTTTTGGAAATAAAATAATAAAAATGTACTAAAAATGTCGCGGGGCCGAAGAACCAGGAGTTACATTAGCGCCTGTAAGGTTGTATAACATTTAGATTAAAAGCCTTGCAGACGTTGCGACTTTGAACAAAATGGTGAGCTAGGCGGGCTTTCGTATGGCTTTAAGTAACTAAAGAATGGTGAACTTATAAAAGCAAAGTGGTTGGCGACGCAAAAAGTTCCTAAACTAGTAACAACTGCGCAATGCTAGAGGCAATAATGTGGCCAGTATGACTATAAAAAAAGTTCGAAACTGACCATCAAATGGCCTTGTGAACAACATTAGAATTGGGACATTAAAAATTTGATTATCATAAGCCCATTTTACTTTTTTTTTTGGCCGATCAAAAAAGTTTCAGAAAAGCATTCCAACTCTGGCCCTTTACATCTTTGACATGTTAAGTCTTATGCCGGACGACGACAATAGTCGGAAAGAAAATTGAAATAACGCGATATGGGAAAAAAACAGTAATCCTCCACAGAAGAGAACGGTTTTAAAAAGATTCTTCTACAAAATATTCCAATTCCATTCTCAAATGATATTAGGATAGGAGGACACGTTCACAATGATATTTGAAAAATTTCTGTCTTAAAGATGAGGCGAGGAATGGGGCTTGTGGGTGTCAGTGACGTCTTTTAAAGGAAATTTCTAATTAGCTGGCACAAAATTAGTCGTTGAAAAACTTAAAGTCACGTTGATCGTTCTTCCACCAATGGCGAGGATATTAGGTCATAGCAACAAGCAACAAAATCAAATATTTGTCTAAATAGAATAATCTTACAGAACTAAATTGGATTAATCTTACACATTTAGACCTTATAAGGTTTTTATTATACTGAACAAGTTTTAAAGAGGGAATGATACAAAACAATAACTGGATTAGATTAAATTCTATTATAAAACTATGGAGAAGCAGTTAAACTTTATACCAAAAACCCCTCATTGTTCATTAATTGTGGGACAAACGTTGTGGAAAAAACAATATTTATCCTTGACACTATTAAACAGTTATCGTTAGTAATTTTGATCATATTGTAATTTTCTGCACAACACTTAATGAACAAAGCATATTCATAATAGATGGTTTATATGAAAAATTTAAGGCAAGTTTACAAACATTTAAAAAAAGCCGAAAGACTTTTCTCCTACCAGTATCACAGAGAGCTTATTGACAATTCTCGCAACACAGAATGGGTTAGAAGACTGCCCTCAGTTTTGCGCGCAATGAATAATGAAGAATTTAAAGGGCTAAAAACCAGTACAAGCAATCAAAAGAAAAACAATAAATGTTGTTGAAGGAGAGTCTTCATCCGGCAAACTATTACCGTTTGGTTGAAAGTAAGGTACCTTTATTTACCGGGGAAGCAGAAGGGGACACTCGCATCAGGGCAACAGATCCAGTTTGGAGTGTTGACCCATATGAAATAAAAAGAATTGTAAAGATGAATCCGCCCGTGTATTATTTACGAGAAACTGACACAACAAAACAACCAGCTCCTCAAAGATCTTTTGTGAAAGAAGAACTGCAGATAATTCCGCCAGACACAGTTCCGCTTTAATTAATTTATGGTTCTCCAGTGCCCAATTGCATATGAAAACTCTGGATTAACAAACACCCGTTTTGTGTTCTATCTAATGACTTCTTTGTTACAACTGTTGTGTTGATCTCATGTAGATTAGATCGCAGTTTTACGTTGTCATGATGAAAAGTCTTATTGCCAAACAATGCTTCTTTGTAGTTGTCATGTGATATGTTTGACTGCACAACACTGCGAGATATTCCCTTTGCTTTCTTAATGATTTTCTCCTGGCTCGAAATACTGTACATTTTCGACCTTAACCCCACATACTCCTTGATCACCTTTCCAGATAATTCATCCTTCATCTGTCCTAAAACCTTCTTGTTAGTAATTGAATGCAAAGGCGAATCTTTAGGGTAATCAGATGTATCAACCATCCCGCATGTCCTTTAGCTACTTCGGTTTCCATGTCTTTATAGATGTCTTCAGTAGGGATATCTATAACAAAACTATCTGTATCTGTGTAAAGTACTCTGGACTCAGGATACGAGGCTTAAAGTAGTCATAAAGAAACTCTAACATCAAAAGCTTTGATAATTCTAAAACAGTAAACCCAATAAATACAGGTTTGTCTAATTTGACTTTCTTTTTTTTTCATCATTATGCCAAAAAGCTGATCATGAAATCTTCTGAAGTCCTGATAATTAGGTTTTGAAGTCAGCTTAATTGCTTCATTCTCTCTGGTGACCAATCTGACATCTTTACGCTTGTGCGGATTCTCCATAGTCTTTCCAAAACAGCTGTTGTTCATCAACTTGAAAAAGTCTTTTTCTGAAGCATCTGTGGATTTGGTTCTGAGATCAGTGTTCTTCATGATGTATGGTTTCATGAACTGTTCTTGATCAAAAGCAATTATACGATGAACAGCTGTTAACTTCAAACCATGTCTTAAATAAAATTGTAGAAGTCTGTAATGACAGACATAATTTTTTTTGCCTCGAAGATTAGGCACAAGTTTAGGTGGTTCTCTTGGGTCCATCTTTAGACTTTCTGCTGCTAATGGATAGTCATTATGGAGGTCATGGAGTTCATGAGGATATTCTAAGTCAACTTCTAGAATGAAGCCACGCTGTTGATCAGGCGTTAAACTGTTCAACCACTTTAATGCCTTTTGAATATTATTCGTACCTGTGTACATTTTAAAGTTGCGTAATGGAAGCGATTGCGCCATAGCCCATCCATACAGATTGTTTGCATCTAAATACATGAGATAGTTAGACCTTTTACTCGGATCATAGTCGTCCAAGTATTTGTGTGTTGCTTTACAGTAATGATGCGACGCCATACTAATTCCTCCACGCAATCCGTTTTCAATCATCTGAATCATTGGTAAATCTGACAATAAATCAATCTTTACTCCAGTAAACTTTAAGAAAGCATCCCAACTCATCCCGGGCGCTGAAATGTAATGCGCGGGATCCAGGCTATAATGTTTCATGCAGGTCTTTCTATAATTTTCAAAAATGTCCGCCAACAAACATACATCGGCCATCAAGTATGAATCATGATAGTCTCCATCGTT
>JAFLJL010006760.1:0-10279 GCA_018398815.1 Conus ventricosus
CACCAAGCCCATAGAACACAATAAACTTCGATTCGACGTACCGTTGATCTAAAACAAATATTAACTTCTCCGTGTATTGATACTACAGTGTTCACATCAATAAATTCAGCCCACCGACACACATGCGGTGGTACAATTAGAGCACATAAATATTCTTACAGGAGTTTAAGTCACTCTCGGCGACATAGCATTCACAACAATTTTATAATAAATACATTCCCTGCTACATATTCCGCTGGTACCGTCATCAAAAGCATCCCACATACACAGTGAACATCGATGCACTACTGACTTGAAAGTCAGCCTCTCCACATAGTAACACTACGGAGAAAAACTATGATTAAAACAAAATAAATTAGGCTGGACACCAAATCCTCGGCCGTTAATTCTTGCTCCCTTCTCTTGTCTCCTATTATATTTTCGTCATGTAGTTACCTATGTCATTTTAAGTTGACGTCATAATTTACGTTGACGTCACAACAAGTACACACACACACACACACACACACACACTGACTGACAGACTGACTGAAACCAATTTATTGTCAGATTAACTCATGGTTGTACTGACATTTAAGAAAACATTATGAACAGACTGTCAACGTTTTGCATTCAAAGAAAAGGAACATAATTAAAACACAAAAACATGCGCGTGCGCACACACACACACACACACATCACACACACACACACACACACACACACACTCACACACACACACACACACACACACACACACACACACACACACACACAAACACACACACACACACACACACACACACACACACACACACACACACACACACGCACATACATAGATACACAAAATACACACATCTCGTCTGTAATGTGCACAGTATATTATTGTCCCAGCATAACGTAATGAAGCTGAACATGGACATGAGTTTCTTTTGTGCCTGGATATGTTTCTACTGCAGTTAGTTTGAATGCAGGATGGCGGTTTTTGTTGTTGTTGTTGTTGTTGTTGTCGTTGTTGTAAGAATGACGGATTTCATGTCATGTATAGATGCTTACTGTTACAACTTATGTCACACAACACACACACACACACACATACACACACACGTGCGCACACACACACACACGTACACACACGCATGGGTACGGGAGCGCGCATGTATATTACACGCACATACATGACCGAACATGAATGCAAACATTGCTATAGAATAGGTGTATGACATTGAATCTTAACGTTATCTTACTATTATTTGTCAGGATCTGGTAACAAGCCATGCATGAATTTCACGATTTCATTTGTATATGACATGTGTGTTTGCCGCGTGAACGAAAAATGTGTTTTTTGTATATATGCTCGTTGGCGGGATGTGTCGGGTGAGGGGAGGGGGAGGGAATGTGGGTTCATGGGGATGGCGCGCGCCTTTCCCTTTCCGGGTTTTCTGCGCTCCGCTTTCGCCTTCCTCCGTTCCGCATGTTGCTGTCTGGGCCCCGTGTTTGCTGTTCTCTAGTGCGAGCGCACAGGCGCGCGCGCTGGGGGGGGGGGGGGGGGGGGGGGGGGGGGTGGGGGGGGGGGTGGGAGTGGGGCCCCGGTGGTGGCATGGGGGGGGGGGGGGGGGCTGGGGGACCGGGATGGCATGTTTGTTTTTTGTGAGCGTTGCATTTTTTTCCCCATCTGGTGCATCCTGCCATCGAGCAAGATCACATTAACCCGTAGACGGCCGTCAGTTGACGCCGCATTAAAAATGCTTTCCCAGTGCCTATGGCCGTCCACTGATGTCATGCATTTTTCTTGAATTTTCATTCGTTACTATTTCTATCAACGGACTCAAATAGAGTGTGCGTAGAAAGCCTTATATGTCCGTAGTCTTAAAATAATATGTAAATGACTACACGTGAGGGGAAAGCCCATTTTTCTCATCACTGACTGGATGACCAGCCAGCACTTCGTCTCGCTTGCAAAGATGGCGGCGCAACCTTCGACAAGCGCAGCAACCAAATCAATGTATTTACACAGCTGAGCAGGCTCTGCTGATGATTTTTGACATACACAATAATCTTTTTATTCAATGACTCACTCGAGCATGAAGGTGAGATGATGATAGTGGTGGAATTGCCGACCATATTCGTCAGTTATTGAGTGGGGCTGTGTGACCTCAGTGTGTGTTCAGCTGACTGCGTCGAACGAGCTGGCCTAGTGTGTACTCTGCACTGTGTGCCAGGGCCATGATGTGAAAGTCAGCGCAAGAGGGGAGCGTGGCCTGCTCGAGGCGTGACACGGGGCAGACAGAAAGGTAGGGGAAGATGAGGGTGAAAGAGAGGGTTGCAGTCCAGCAAGGGGGCGTGGTGGGGGAGAGGGGGGGGGGGGGGGCGTGGTCGTGGACTGGTCAGTCTGCATCGAGTGTGAGCGTCTTGATAGACTTCTAAACTGTTTTACTTTCATTTACAGGTGTAGTGTGACAATACAAACTTTATTTTCAACTTTTTTGCTTTGTGTTCTTGTTTGGATGTCAAGATGTAGTGCTAAATACATTTTGTTTTTGATCGTGCAAAAAACTCATATCCAAATCTAAATGCCTAAATACTTTTTTATTATAAAAATTAAAACAAAAGAAGCCCAGATCAAATCGTCATTCAATTTTCCTTCAAAAATTATACAGATTTCATTTTTATATCTTTTGTAGTTTCTGAGCTATAATTTTTGTTAATTATTACCCCCAAATCATGAGATTTTCCTGGCACTGGAAAGCCTTTGTTTGTACTATTTTTAGGCAGTGAACGGGAGTTTAAGTCAAATCAAATCCAGATCAATTACGTCTTTGATGTTTAAGTTTCGTCTAAATGCTCTTAAGACAAAATTTTGTAAAGATATTATTTGTGTTTGTGGGAGTCAAATTTCAACGAATCATTTGCTTCTGCACTGTCCTCCCATCAAAGCTCAAAAATGGAGGCACTGTGCTCAACCGTCGAAATCCGATAACATTACAGAAAATAGTTAATGACCTTGATCTTCTTAAGTTGTTTCAGAAACTTTGCATTCTAGTTCTGTTGGTATTTTTCTTTGATAGTTGTTGGTAATGTTGAGATTATCTGTGTTTGTAGAATCCAAAACTTAACTATGGCTTGATGTTACATTTAGTCAAAACACTCAACACTTTAAAGAATCTCTCACATGCTTTTCTTTTTGTCTAATGTCGCTTGAGGGTGAAGAGACGTTAAAATTAAAGTACTACACACAACATACACACACACACACACACACACACACACACACACACACACACACACACACACTCACACACACAAACGCGCGCACGCACGCGCGCACACACACACACACACACACACACACACACAATGTGTTTTCATTGCGTCCACAATCATTGAAACTATCCACTATCCTTTGACTGGCACGACTCTTGAAAAAAATATGAAGCAGGTCATTCACGCGTGACGCGTCAGCAACATGTGATCGAGGGGACTTTTCTGAGTAAAAAAAAAATTAAAAAATAAAAGACACAGCCGAGTGTTTGCACAACGACGTGAATCACGCTTGACAAAAAAGGAAGAAAAAACCCAACCCGGACCCACTCATACGTGTTGTTGTTGTTGAAAGATTGGCTGGTTGTGATCAGAGTGAGCGACGAGTGGCAAATCGCCATACTGCAAGTGGCACTTACCACCCGGGAGAGAGAGGGCCTGCCTGATACAGTGGAGCTGACTTCTGCACAGTGAAGGTCTGTTTCGTTGTTCTTAATGATGGTGGTGGTGGTTGTATATATATATTTATATATATATATATATATATATATATATATATATAGAGAGAGAGAGAGAGAGAGAGAGAAGAGAGAGAGAGAGGAGAGAGAGAGAGATATGTGTGTGTGTGTGTGTGTGTGTGTGTGTGGTGTGTGTGTGTGTGTGGTGTGTGTGTGTCACACGGTAGGGTGTGACAGTTCCAATTCCATTCAATCCACACAACACACACGACCGATCGTCCAACTCTGCACACCGCAACAACGTGATACAACGATTTAATCTCTGTATGATCGCGCGCAAGAATCTTCCAAGAGACACTAAAGTTCTCCTTCGCCTTGTCTTTACTAAATCTTCAAGCTTTCCGCAAATGTCCAAAACACACTTACACTCATCTTTGCTTGCGTCGAGGGGAAGCTTTAAACGAAATGGCCCCAAACGGTCGCAGACTGATGAAGACGACGGAGATCTCCCTCCCGACGGTCGAGCTTCTTCCCAGCGTCGAAGTTCGGCGTAGACCGGAACAATGTCGGTGAAGGCACCAGTTAGTAGTTAGGGCAGAAAACCTGCACACGTGATCTGACTGGAGATCTACTCTTATACTATAATATGCCCGGACAGAAATCTGAATGTGTCAACTGACAAACAAACACGACACAAATGTTTACATTTCTGCTGTGGGGTGTCGTGCTTGTAGTGTCTATGGGCACAATGATAAACACATAATGGCAGATGAGTGATACATCAAATGAGAGATGTCGCTTCGCTCCCCCCGGAGCCGCATCCCTACATCTGCACAAGAACGATCATAAAACATCGCAATCAATGTCTTAATAATTTCAGAATAAATCAAATCCAACTAAATATTGTTAACTAATCAATATTAATACCGCTCTCGCACTCCTAATTCATAATTCTAGCCCTATGAATACCGGCTGCTAACTTACTCGATTAGACCGGCGCTATGGTCTTGATGATCCTGGCAGCACGGTTCCCTCAAATCTCGGGCTCCAGGGTCACCAAGGCTAGCCTCGCTTGGTTGGGACTGCAGCAGTCTCCAAGCGGAATTGAGTTGTGTGTGGCGTCGCACGATGAAGGATAACTAATATCGTCGATTTCAACACACAGGAAGATATCTCTGGTGTTGAAAAGACTTAAGGGCAAATTATTATATTCTTTTACTTAAGCCCGGTTGCTAGTGGACAAAAATGTCTCTTCTTCTTTTCCAAGTCGCAGAATCAAAATACGCGTCCGCCTCCTTCCATCTGCCGTACACAACTGCCAGTTCCTGCTCTTAACGCCTACTCCATGGTTACGGTGGTCAACAAATCATCCGATTCGCTGAACTAACCGCAACCACAAAATTCACTTTGGATAAAAAACTAATCTAGTTTTTTAACGACGATGCTCTTGGCATCAACCAAACTTCTTCACAAACTTTGAAGTAAAATAAACTACACCGAAATTGCGTCTTTGAAAGTTCAAATGACGTAACTTTACAACTACGTAAAAAGACGACATTATATTTGTTCAAAGACGCCTTTCCATGTTACAGTGTGTGTGTGTGTGTGTGTTAAAATAAAGCCTATCCCTCTCTTTCCAGATAATAAGATTACTATACTGTAGAGGGCATTATGAATTTTTCTTTATTGCCAACAGATGGACGATGCCTTGTCATGTATGAACATGTATTTATGAATGTCATGAGCGTCTTTTGTGTTTATGTTACATGACATGCACCCAGTACATATCCAGCTTTGAAGGGCGACGTAGGTGGGTGACGTTGATATGCCTGTGAAGATGATGCAGATGGAGGAAATTTGATCGCCTACGCTAACAGAAGAGATTTTTGTTGGTATTTCTAATTGTAATCTTTAAAACTATGGTGGGTCATAGTGATTTTTAAAATTTCTGTTTGTCTTATCCTGTTGTGGCAGGAGGCAAATATATAGTTTGACGAGCCACGTCTATAAACTATATAGAGTGAGAATAAGAGGTGAAATGAAGGTAGTGTGTCACAATGGCCGTGCCTCGTCCACACGCACGCAATCGCATACACCCGCGCACGAGACTCGACCTCTCCGGGCACAACCGCAATCTGACTTCAATCACACAAATACCACTATAAAGATTTCATGAAAATTTATCCCCCTGACCAACAACCTCAGCGGGTTTTTTATTCTTTCTTTCTTTTTTCTCTCTCCAAAGTATATTAAAATATATTAACCCCTCACATCAATCTTGCACGTCCATTTCACCCAATACATATTCTTTTACTTCCACTTTTCCTTCACTTTGCGATCTACAGGAATCCATAACTTTGGGTGGTCCATATATTGACTCATATCCCAAAGATTCAAAATTATACATTTTTTCTTCTTCTCTCAGATATACCGGATTCCACTCAGAAATCCTTCCCGGCACAGCGGGATACCAAATAGAGTCTTCCCGACACAGCGGGGTAACCATTAGACTCCTCCCAGTACAACGGGGTAACAAATAAAAATCATCCAAATACTGCGGGTAATAAAATCTTCCAAGATTACTGGTCCATCAGACTCCCGTCAGTATTTCCCCTGAACTGGGCGACTGGCTGCTTTCTTTCTTGTTTCAGGACTCCCACAAATCCCCCAATATACGGTCCTGTAATACAGACACTTATTAATGAAAATTATATAAAAAGGTACTCACCGATTTCATCGAACTCTCGAATGACAACCTACCTACCAATATGTGGATCAGGAGTTTTCAATTTCGATATCAAAACAAAAGAATGCCGAATTATACAATTAATCAAACTGGATCCACATATCCACTTACCCTAAGTGTACTTAGGTCTGGCCTCCAGCCCAATACCGAGCTTACATATTTCAGTTGGGTTTAAAACCCCTGTCTAGGTCAAGCCTAGTTATAATTAAAACATTTGCTGTCTTCTCTCCTGACAACTCGACCAGTGCAGCAATGAATGACAATTTCTAATCCAGTCGTCTCAGCAGGTTAACACCCCTGAGTTCCACTCTCTAGTTTTCCTACACCCAGGGACCGTATTCACTTTCAGTGAATCCCACTCACTGTCTACCCAAAACTCTAAAAATGGCCATTCATTTCGTCTTTATAGGCAAACAATCACAACAACAAAAACATTACAATAACCAAACCATGACCTACACTGGGGTCATGACACCCCCCCTCCCCAGGGCAAGAATTACCCAAAGGGGAATTCGTCCAAACATAGGGGGAAATAATCAGCAATCAGAATATAAATGCAAATATGAAAGCAGGTCCTCTGAAACAAAGCTGAACATGCATAGCTAAACATCCACAAAATATTGCATAGGTACGTCCGTGTCCAAATCAATGCAAAGAGCTTAGAACACAAGTTCCACCACGAGCCATAAAGTGCATATATGACCTTTGAATATTGTCACTGCACACAAAACCCAGAAATGAAACAACAGAATTTACCAAGAGCCTTGCCCCAACACAGGAACAAGAGTAATGCAAAATACTGCATACAAGCATATGGATGAATGAATCGTTATATGCCAATATTATCATAAGTAAATATACAGTATTTCCATACACTATGAACAAGTTCATGCTAAAATCTTTGTGTATTGAACACCAAACTTGTAACTAAACCCATGAACTATGTACAGTTAGTGTCAATATCAACAATCCTAATCACCAATAGTTTTAAAACACTATGGTATAATTTGTCAAATCAGCTCCGAAACCCTGTTGGATACAGGTCTCATCTGGGCCTACAAATAGACAAAATGGGAAAGTCAGTCACCAAAGTCCTCAGTCTTGAACGCAAGAACCGAAGATGGTGTGGTATTTATGCCCCTGACGTCAGGTCAGTTTTTGCAGAAGTCTCATCCTCGGGACAGCAAGTCCGCAAAAACATGGCAGTACCAGGAATAGGTTCGATCCTAAAATCAAACTCCTGAATGGACAAAGCCCAACGCAGAAGGCGGTTTATTTTCGTTTTTGAAGCTCTCAAAAACGTGATGGCCGATGATCAGTTTGTAATACAAACTGCTTTCCTGAAAGAAACCTGGAGAACTTCTCTAACGCCCATACAATACGAGACACTCTCGCTCAATAGTGGAGTATCTTTGCTGGGGTTGAGAGAACTTTTTACTGGCATATTGTACAGGGTGGAGTAAGCCATTTCTCTCCTGCATGAGACAAGCCCCCATGCCAGTACTGCTCGCATCTGTGCGCAAGACAAAATCCTCAAGAAGATCTGGAGGAGGAGAACTGGGAATCTGTTCAAAACACTCTGCACTGTCTCTAAGCACTTTTGACAGTCATCCGTCCACTGAATTTGTCTGCGTTTCTCACCCTTGGGTGAGATCATCAGAGGGGCAGTAATACTAGCGAAATGCGGTACGTATCGACGATAATATGAAAGTAGACCCAAAAGGGATCTAACTTGTTTCTTGGAAGAGGGTCGAGTCACCGACAAAATCTTGTCAACCTTTTTCGCTTCAGGACGAATCTGTCCCACTGATATCATGTGCCCCAAAAACTCCAGTTCTTGGAACCCAGCATGAATTTTAGATGGGCGAGCAGTCAGCCCAAACTGTCGCAGACGACAGAAAAGAAGGCGCAGAAAATGAAGCAGTTGGTCCCATCGCTGCGTAGCCAACAGGATGTCATCAAAGAAGCTTACAGCTGAAAATTCATGTAAGCTCAAACACGCATCATCCTGGCAAATGTAGCGGGAGCATTTTGGAGCCCAAAAGGCATCCTCACCCAATGGTACAAACCAAATGGCGTTTGGAACGCTGTTTTATGCCTATCTTCTGTAGCCATAGGAATTTGCCAGTAACCTTTGTCAAATCGATTTTGACAAAATACTCTGATTTTGACAACTGACAGAACAACTCCTCAACATCTGGAATGGGCTCAGAATCGAATACAGTGACTTTGTTGATGTCACACTGTCACTCTTGCATACCCGCATTCATGACAGCATTTACTCCATACGCACACGCAATCTTTCCAAACAACCAAAAGGCGCACTACCGAATGTTTTCTTTCTCCCCCTCTCCTTCAGGGAAAACAATTACTAAATCACATCATCCACTGTAAACAGATTTTACCTCTGTATCTCTCTCCACACTGAGAGACAAATAAATCTGCACACATGTAATCTCCCTCACGTCGGGAGACAAATCAATCTTCCCACATGTATCTCTCTTTACACTGAGAGAAAAAACCAGTCTTCACACATGTATCTCTCCTCACACTGAGAGATAAAATAATCTAGTTCCGCTCTATAAAGCCGTGGCCTTCACATTCCGTTATCCAAAAAATCCGGACCAGGAGAATACATAACTCCCGTAATCACTGAGGACCTGCCTGCCTCAAGTAAAAGCTTCTCCGCTTTCTCAATCCCTGCCCTATCGAGACAATATACTGCCCCCTCGAATTCTCCTGTCCTGGAGATACGATCTCGACTTCTCTTCCGCGACTTCTTCTGGCTCTTGCGAAACACGACTTCAACTCCTCTCCCTGGAGTTTGGTACCTGCTGGGGCTGACTACCAGTGTGTTCCCCACACCATGGCCATCTTCAACCACCTCACGGGGTGAAAGATGAAGGGGAAGGGCGAAGGGTAAAGTGAAGGGCTGAAACCCCGAATAAGGTTCGTGTAAGTAACCTTCTTAATTCAACATATGAATTCTTTCTTCTCTTTTTCTTTAAGTTTTCCCCCTGTAGCTTTCCCCCATTATCTATCGCTCACCTGGTAATGACTGGTCAGCAAAGAGACCACCGTCCTGAACAGGTTCGAGTCTCTAGGCCATCTGCTGGGGTTTAAAAATGACTCTTTCCCCCCCTTCTCCTAGTGAGTGCATACTCAGTGTTCAAAACACATGACCAGCACCTTACCTTACCAGCCCTTGTTAAACTATCACCTCATGGTCACTTTCCCCCCAATGACCACATTCGTTTCTTGAATGAGTCTACTCACAATTATTTTGGGGGCGCCCGCTACACTAGTCAAGCCACATGAATATTCTTCCCTTTTAAATTTTGGGACGGGGAAATATTCATATCACTAACTACATTTCGATGGAGCGTCACATGCCTTTATGTGAGGCTTACGTCACATGACACCCCCCATCCTGGGATGAAAAAAGTTTCTCCAGAAAATTTTTTAAAGTATATACAACTTCACTTAAAAAACATCTTCAAACCATGAATTCAAAATGTGTAACCATCACACATGATTCACCAAATTAATAATCAACGTATAGAATCAATCAACATGATCCACCCTAAATAGCATATTTCAAACTTCAGTCTTTCTAAAAAAAAAAAACTCAATTGATCACCACATCTCACAAAATACAATTCACAAATTACATGGATAAACAATTAGGGATAATCCAATTCAAAGTACAAATTTTGTTCATACATTAAGATGTGAAGCACATAAATTTTTCCCTCGATCTTTGTTCACTCAAAGTTTCAAAACCCGAAATGAGAATACTTCCAAGGGGGTTTTTTAAAAAAAAAAGTTTTTT
>JAFLJL010006761.1:0-2500 GCA_018398815.1 Conus ventricosus
CAAGCCTGAAGAAGAAGAGTACTATTGTATAAGAGCTAGCTAAAATTTAGGCTAAGCTAACAATAAGTTAAGATTAACAAAATACTTACTGTACAACTTAGATAGATCACCACCAACTACTTATGAGGGAAAGTCCGCTCGATCTTGCATTACATTCATTACTCTATGTTCATTTGGATGAGCTGAGCACTGATGAAAACTTATATGACGGAAGGCCCTCAACTGTTTTAAGAGCTCTTCCGTCAGGGAAAGCTGCATATTGCGATTATGAAATTATACAATTCCCTAATTTACAGTTTAAAAGATTAGTTTGTGGGAGGGTCGGATCATTTAATATAAAAATCAAAGACAAAACAGGGAAAGTCGTGAAATGTGATAACCTGCACATTGTTTTGGAAATAAAATAATACGTTACTAAAAAATAATGTCGCGTGGGCCAGAAGAACCAGGAGTTACATTAGCGCCTGTAAGGTGTATAACTTTAGAATTAAAAGACCTTGCAGACGTTGCGGACTTTGAACAGAATGGTGAGATAGGCGCTTTGTATGGTTTTGAGTACACTAAAGATGGTGATTATAAACGCAAAGAGGTTGGCGACAACAAAAAGTTTCCTAAACTAGAACAACTGCGCAATCTAGAGGCAAATAATGTTGGCCAGTATGAATATAAAATAGTTCGAAAACCTGACCTCAAATGGCACTTAGAACCATATTTAGAATGGGAAATAAAATTTGAATTCATAAGCCCATTTACATATTTAGCCGTCAAAAAAGTTTCAGAAAAGCATTCAACTCTGGCCCTTTACATGTAAGTCTTATGCCGGACGACAATAGTCGGAAAGAAATTGAAATAACGCCGTATGAGAAAAAACAGTACATCCTCCACAGAAAAGAAACAGTTGTAAAGGACGCTTCTACAAAATTACAGTTCTTTCCACAAATGAAATTAGATGATGCGTTCACAATGATATTTGAAATTTCTGTCTTAAAAGATGAGGCGAGGAATGGGGCTGTGGGCGTCAGTGACGTCCTTTTAAAAGGAATTCTAATTAGCTGGCAAAACTTAGACGTTGAAAAACTTAAAGTTACCATCGTCGTTCTTAACAATGGTGAGGATATTAAGGTTATAACAACAAGCAACAAAATCAATATTAGTCTAAATAGAAACAATCTTACAGAACTGAATTGGATTAATATTACACATTTAGACCTTATAGGATTTTATTATACTGAACAAATTTTAACAGAGAGCATGATAAAAACAATAACTGGATTAGATTAAGTTCTGTTATAAAACTATGGAGCAGTTAAACTTTATGACAAAAACCCCTCATTGTTCATTAATTTGTGGACAAACTGGTTGTGGAAAAAACAATATTTATCCTCGACCTATTACAAACAGTTTATCGCTATAATTTTAATCATATTGTGATTTTCTGCCCAACACTTAAATGGAACAAAGCATATCAATGATAGAAGGTTTATATGGGCAGATGATGACATATATTTAGTTAATCCGAGCAATAAACTGAGTGAGTGTTTAGAACAGTTTTTATAGACTGTTTGAAGGAACGCAGACACTATTTATTATAGATGACTGTTCGGCAGAAAGAGACATAGTTAAAAAGAGAAAACACTTTGTCGAAACTAGCTTTCAGTGGAAGACATGCTGGGATAAGTGTGTGGATTTTATGCCAGAAATATAACTCGGTTTTAAAAGACTTTAGAGAAACAGTTAAAGACTGTAGTTTTATTTCACATGAAAGACAGAGACTCATTTGAAGAATGTTTGCGCGAAAATGATGTTATTGAAAATGACCAGGAAAAACATAGGATTAAACAAAAACTAAAATCTGAAAAGTTTAGTAAATTAGTATTAAAAACGGATAACCCTGCACAGTATGTTTGTTTGTAGATAATCGTTATTTTTTGGTTATTGACGTCTTACTTGTCAGAGAACAGTAATATGCGCTTGCGTGTGTGTGTGTGTGTGTCTGCCCGCCTCTCTGTCTGTCTGTCTGTCTCTCTCTGTCTCTCTCTTCTCTGTCTGTCTGCCGGTGATTCTCTCTCTCTCTCTTCCGCCACAGGAAAAGGCGGCTTTTAGGCCACTTTCGCCCAAAAACTCGGTGGAGGGTGAAAGTGGCTTAGAATGAAGGTTTTCCTGTTCTCTCAGGGGCATCGCCAGTGAAAATCTTGAAGCAGAGACAACAACATTTGTATTTAATTCTTTCTTCAACGGGGAGCCAGTGCAACTTTTTCAGGAGAGGGCTGCAGGGTTGGGTCCTAGGAGATTTGCAAATGAGACGGGCTGCAGAGTTCTGTACACGTTGGAGGGGTTGGATGACAGTTGAGGGACAGCCAAGGAGAACACAGTTGCAGTAATCTAGCCTTGAAAGGATGTATGATGAAACGAGAGTTTTTGTGGCGTCTTCAGTGAGATAGGGTCGAATAGCAGCAATTCGTTTAAGTTCCATGTAAGCTAACTGACAAGTTTTTGTGAC
>JAFLJL010006761.1:10000-12500 GCA_018398815.1 Conus ventricosus
AACAGAATGGGAATGCTGGAAATGGGACAAATGCAGATGGCAAAGGAACAGAATGGGGACATTGCTGGATGGGGGGGGGGGGGGGAACAACCAGAATGGGACAAAGCTGAATGAAAACAGATGGGACATTGCTAATGGAACAACAGAATGGGACATTGGGCTAGGATGGAACAAAAGCAGAATGGACTCACAAAAGGGGACCTTTGGGGGGAAAAAAAAGGGGGTTTTTTGGGGGGAAAAAAAAAAAAAAATTTTTGGGGGAAAAAAAAAGGGGGAAAATTTTTAAAAAAAAAAGGGGGGGGGAAAAAAAAAAAAGGGGGGCAATTTTTAAAAAAAAAAAAGGGGGTTTTTTTAAAAAAAAGGGGAAAAAAATGGAAAGGAAAAAAAAGGGGGGGCATTGGGGGAAAAAAAGGGGGGCAAAGGGGAAAAAAAAAAAGGGGGGGTTTTTGGGGGAAAAAAAAAGGGGGGGAAAAAAAAAAAAGGGGGGAAAAAAAAGGGGGGGGCCGGAAAGGGGAAAAGGGGGTTCCCAAAAAAAAAGGGGGGGAAAAGGGAAAAGGGGGGGGGCGGGGTTTTGGGAAAAAAAGGGGAAAGGGGGGGAAAAAAAAAGGGGGGTTTTTAAAGGGAAAAATTTGGGGAAAGGGGTTTTGGGGGAACAACTGGAAGGGGGGGGAAAAAAAAGGGGGGCCAAAAAAAAAAGGGGGCAAAAATTTTGGGGAAAAAAAGGGGGGGGGTGGTTGGGGAAAAAAAAAGGGGGGGTTTTTTGGGGGGAAAAACAAAAGGGGGGAAAAAAGGGAAAAAAGGGGGAAAAAAAAAAAAAAGGGGGGGGGTTTTTGGGGGGGGGGGGGGGGGGGGAAAAGGGGGAAAAAAAAATTTTGGGGGGGGGAAAAGGGAAAAGGGGGGGGTTTTGGAAGGAAAAACAGAATTGGGGGCCCCAAAAAGGAAAAAAAAAATTTTTAAAAAAGGGGGTTTTGGGGGGAAAAAAAAAATTTTTGGGGGGGGAAAAAAAAAAAAAATTGGGGGAATTCCAAAAAAAAAGGGGGGGGGGGGGGGGAAAAAAGGGGGGGCCAAAAAGGGGGGGGGAACAAAAAATTGGGGAAAGGGGGAAAAAAAAAAAGGGGGAAAAAAAGGGGGGGAAAAATGGGGGCATTGCTGGTGGAACAAAAGGGGGGGGGGAAAAAAAAAAGGGGGGGGGGGGGAAAAAAAAAAAAAAAGGGGGGGGGGGGGGGGAAAAAAAAAGGGGGGGAAAAAAAAGGGGGAAAAGGGGGGGACAACCCAAAAGGGGAAAAAAAAAGGGGGGGGAAAAAAGGGGAAAAAAAGGGGGGGGAAAAAAAAAAAAAATTTTTTTTAAAAAAGGGGGGGGGTTTTAAAAAAAGGGGGGGGTTTTGGGGGGAAAAAAAAAAGGGGTTTTGGGGGAAAAAAAGGGAAAGGGGGATTTTGGGGGGGGGGAAAAAGGGGGGAAAAAAAAAAAATAAAAAAGGGGGGGCCGGGGGGGAAAAAAAGGGGGGGGTTTTAAAAAAAGGGGGGTTGGGGGGAAAAAAAAAAAATTGGGGGTTTTGGGGGGAAAAAAGGGAAAAGGGGGCCAAATTTTTAAAAAAGGGGGAATTCCGGGGGAAAACCCAAAAAAAAGGGGAATTTCCCAAAAAAAAAATTTTGGTGGGGAAAAAAGGGGGGGGGGAAAAAAAAAAAAAAAAAGGGGTTTTTGGGGGGGGGGGGGGGGGGGGAAAAAAAAAAAAGGGGGGGGAAAAAAGGGGAAAAAAGGGAAAAAATTGGGTTTTTTGGGGGGGGGGGGAAAAAAAAAAAAAAAAAAATTTTTTTTTGGGGGGGGCCGGGGGGGGGTTTTTTGGGGGAAAAAAAGGGGGGGGGTTTTTTGGGAAAAAAAGGGGGGGGGGGGAAAAAAAAGGGGCATTCTGGAAAAAAAAGGGGGTTTTTTGGGGGGGGGGCAAAAGGGGGAAAAAAAAAAACACCCCCAGGGGAAAAAAGGGGGGGGGGAAAAAAAGGGGAAAGGGAAAGGAAAAAAATTTGGGGGGGGGGTTTTTTTTGGGGGGGAAAAAAAAAACAAGGGGGGGGGGGGGGGGGAAAAAAATGGGGAAAAAAGGGGGGGAAAAAAGGGGAAAAAAAAAAAAAAAAGGGACAATTTTAAAAAAAAATTTGGGGGCCCCCTTTTTAAAAAGGGGGGCCCAAATTTTAAATTTTGGGGGGGGGGGCCCGGGGGTTTTTGGGGGGAACCCAAAAAATTTTTTTCCCCCGGGGTTTATTTTTGAAAACCCCCTTTTTTTAAAATTAAAGGGGAAAAAGGGGGGAAATTTTTTGGGGGGGGTTTTTTTTTTGGGGGGGGGAAAAAGGGGGGGGGGAAAAAAAGGGGGCCCCCCTTTTTTTTGGGGGGGTTTTGGGGGGGCCCCCGGGGGGCCCCCGGCAACCCTTTGGGTTTTTTATGGGGTTTTTTGGGCCGGGGGGTTTTTTCCCCCAAAGGGGGGGGAAAAAAGGGGGGGGGAAAAAATGT
>JAFLJL010006761.1:15000-17500 GCA_018398815.1 Conus ventricosus
GGGGGGGCCCGGGGGGGGGGGGGGGGGGGGGAAGGGGGGGAAAAGGGGGGGGGGCCCGGGGGGGGGGGGGGGTGGGGGGGAATGGGGGGGGGGTTTGGGGGGGGAAAAAAAGGGGGGGGGGGGTTTTTTTTTTGGGGGGGGGGGGGGGGGGGGAAAAAAAAAAGGGGGGGGGGGGGTTTGGGGGGGGGGGGGGGTTTGGGGGGGGAAAGGGGGGGGGGGGGGGCGGGGGGGTTTTTTGGGGGGGGGGGGCCCCGGGGGGGGGGGGGGGGAAAAAAAGGGGGGGGGGGAAAAAGGGGGGGGGGGGGGGGGGGGGGGAAAAAAATTTGGGGGGGGAAAAAAAGGGGGGGGGGGGGGGGGGGGGGGGGGGGGGGGGGGGGGGGGGGGGGGGGGGGGAATTTTTTGGGGGGGGGGGGGGGAAAAAAAACCCCCCCCCCCCCCCCCGGGGGGGGGGGGGGGGGGGGGGGGGGGGGGCCCCCCCCCCCCCCCCCCCGGGGGGGGAAAACTTTGGGGGGGGGGGGGGGGGGGGGGGGGGGGGGGGGGGGGGGGGGGGGGGGGGGGGCGGGGGCCCCCCCCCCCCGGGGGGGGGGGGGGGGGGGGGGGAGGCTGAAGTTGTATGAAACTCAAAAAATGTGGGATTAGTTGCACTCAAACCTCCATCAGGAATCCGCCAAAAATAGCTTTAGAGAATAGGCACATGAAAACAGTATTTTTAACCTGGATTTTTAAAGACTGTGTAATTCTATACGATTCAGCAATAAACTTAGCTGGAGATTTTATGAGCTCCGCATTGTCAATCGACAAAATTTCGGATACTCTGACTACTAACAAAAGGCACTTGAAATAATTTACTTTTTTTGTTGTTGCGAACATCGTCGCTAGCTTTTCATTCAAAAACAAAATGATATTCGTTTTCAACTGTATTTGATGCGCAGACTTAGCATGTCTTTTCAGTTTCTGGTCCGGGTACAAACCAAGGGTCCTTGTTCTGAATCTAGCAAGCATGTCTCTATGCCATTTATGTAATATAAGCGACAGATACTTTTCTGGATGCAAATTATTATTAAATTCAAGAAACCAGTCATACCTCTCTTTTCTTTCCATACTTGAGTGCCAGTTTTGTTTGAATATGCAAATTAATCTATCTTTAAGTTTCTGAAATAAACAAATTATCTTTTCCTACTTCCTGGCTTAACCAAACTATACCAAACCCATTTTATTTTCTGTAAGAAGTTTCTTTGTCTTTGTTATCCAGTTGCATTTTCCTCATTTATGTTGTTGTAAAAGCACACACACACACACACACACACACACACACCACACACACACACCACACACACACACACACACACACACACAAACGCGCGCGCACACACACACACACACACACACACACACACACACACACACACACACACACACACACACACACACACAGCGCAACACACACATACATACACACCTATGCACACACCCACGCACGTGCTTACACGCACGCACACACGCGCACATACACACGCGCACGCGCGCATACAGACATACATACATACAGACAGACAGACAGACAGACACACACACACACACACACACACACACACACACACACAGAGAGAGAGAGAGAGAGAGAGAGAGAGAGAGAGAGAGGAGAGAGAGAGAGAGAGAGAGAGAGAGCGCATTTTTGTTTCAGATGCCTAATTCGATTAAACCTATCAAAACGTAACACACCCTATTCAGGTCCCCCCTCCCCTCCACCTCACCCATCTCTTCCATGTTAGCCAATCATCGCAAAAGAGAGACACAATCCAGACTCCCGACCGACTTCAGTTCTCCTCCTACATAGAAAGTATCTACCAACGTGATGGGAGCCGGAATAGCTCAGTTGGTGGAGCGCCGGACTCGTAATCTTGGTGATCCTGGGGTTGCGGGTTCGAACCTCCGCCGGGGCGTTTCGGTACAGGGGGATTTTTCCCTCGGAGTTAACATTGGTTCTGACTCCATTTCCCATACAGTCCTTCGAATGAGACTATAAACGAGGTTCCGTGTGTGAACGCACGCATAACATCTTGCACACGTAAAATCCCATCACCAACTTTCGGAAGAGTAGGCCAGTTTGGCCGTTGGTATGAATGACACGTTACACATAGCATGCACCCTGCGTGAGAAATGGAAAGAATGAAGGAAGTAAGGAAAATGAGTGATCGATATTGAACGATACTGACTGGATGACGTTTAAACGATTGAATGAAGCGCTAGCTGGCAGCTCTTCAGTCGGCACTACCCAGGTAGGCAGCCAGTTGTGTAAACGAGTGTTGATTGTAAAGCGCTTAGAGCTTGGCCTCTAACTGAGAATAGGCGCATATAAGTATTCATTATTATTATTATTATAGGTGGAGAGGAACGTGCTGGCGCCGTTTGCGTCCTGCTGAACATTTGCATGGACGCCGTCTTCAGCGTCAGCAGCAGTAACAGCAGGCACAACAGAAAACAATGATTTGCATGGACG
>JAFLJL010006762.1:0-2500 GCA_018398815.1 Conus ventricosus
CTCCCCCCCCCCCCCCCCCGGGTGTGTGGTTTGTGTGTGAAGAGGATGGGAAATGAGAGAAAGGCAGAGAGAGAGAGGAGAGAGGAGAAGAGAGAGAGAGTTGGGGATGAAAGGAGAACCGAGGGGGAGAAAGAAGGACGAGAGGCAGACAGCAACAGTGATACAAAGACCAGCCGACCGACAGACAAAAAGACAAACATATAGCCAGCCAGCCAGCCAGCCAGACAACAGACACACACCGACAGACAGTTCAACGGAAAGTATGCCTAACGCATGTAAGGCATCCCTCCCCGGGAGTGCAATTTGATTTAGTGGTAATTGTTTCGCAAAAAGGGATGTCTTTAACTTGATCAAGAAGAGGCAGGGGCGGGGGCGGAGGAGAGGGCGGGGAGAGGATGAGAAGGGGGGGGGGGGGGGGGGGGGTTTAGACATGAGGGTAGGTGGTAGCACGACCGTGGGAAGGGACTGAGGGGGGTGGGGGTGGGAGTGGAGGTGGTGTAGCGGTGATGGGGAGGATGTTTTATGGTGCTGCAGACTGTTTTTCTCTCCAGTTCCGATGGAAATAAAGAGAAAGAGGAGGAGGAGGAGGCAGTGAGAATGGATGTTCCGGGAAGGCGCTCAGTTGTAGGCTTAGATAGGGAGAAGGTATGGGCGGGGTGGGGGTGGGGGTGGGTGGGGGTGAGAGGGGGTTAAAGATAATGGCAGGAGATGGAGGATGAGGGGGAAAAGGGTAGTGGGAAAAGCGAAGTGAGAACGGGGGTTGTTATTTCATCACTCACCAGTTCCATCACATGGGTTAAGGGAGGTAAGGGAAGGGTGGGGGTGGGGGTGGGGTTGGAGATGGAGGAGGGAGGGAAGAGGAAGGGTGATGGTGAACGGATGGATGGGGAGGGGGGGAGCAGGAGAGGAATACAGGTGAGGGGGTTGGGATAGGAAAAGGAGGAGGAGGGGTGGGAGTGCAAAGGGACGGGATGGAGTTGGGTGATGGGTGCAAAGGTTCGGCCTTGCCAAGGGTATCTGCAACAGATTTGATCAAATCCTCTGGAAGGTTTATGAACGGCTTTACAGTGATCGAGCTGTCCGACTTTCCCCTAGCTCATTTTTCTCCCCACCTCTCCCTCCTTCCCTGCCCCCCCTCTCCTCTCTCTCTCTCTCTCTCCTCTCTCTCTCCTCTCCTCCTCTCTCTCTCTGTATACGTGTGCGTGTGTGTGTAAAATTGTATATATTCTATTGCGAGTAAATGTTTCCATAATGCGAACCGTTTCCCTGTCAGAATTCCTGCAACTTACTTCAAAACATGACGTGCACGTAGATATTTTGAAAATACACATTTTTCATGGTCCTTAGTCCCCACTTCCCCCCCCCCCCCCCACCCCCACCCCTCACCCCGCCCCAGCTCTTTCCTTTCGCTTCTGCCTCGAATCAGCCCTAAACATCCTGGTGATTCCCCTGTTTATGTGTGGGTCGGTGGCCTTCACAATCAACCGTGTCAGAATTCAGAGCTCGGAGTCCTTTCTGGAGGACAGGACAGGAAGAGAGACATGTTCACATCTCCTTCCCTCCTTCCCACCCCCCCCCCCCCCCTCTCTCTCTCTCTCTCGCTCTCTCTCTATCTCAGTTTTCTGTCTCTGTCTCTCTGTCTGTCTGTTTCTCATTCAATCACACAGATAAATGCATACACACATTAATACTGAGACACACACACTGACTGAGACAGAATGACAAGCAGACTGTAGAGAGCACACACACACACACACACACACACACACACACACACACACACACACCAACACACACCAACACACACACGCACACACACACACACACACACACACCACGCACACACACACACACACACACACCACACACACACACACACCACGCACACACACACGCACACACCACGCACACACACAACACACACCACACGTCACACACACACACACACCACACACCACACGCCACGCACGCACACAACACACGCACACACACACACACACACCACACCCACGACACCTAAGTAAGACCCAGCGCGGCGTGTTGTGTGTGTGTGTGTGTGTCAACGTTTTACCCTGGCAACACTAATAACACGCACCATCCTCATCCCCCCCCCCCCCCCCACCCCCACCACCACCCCCACCCCTTCCTACCCCCCCCCCCCCCCCCCCCCCCCCCCCAGCATTTCCCACACGACTGTTCGTCTCTCATCGATTCATTCCATCCCAGCAGCTTTCTCCTTCAACCTCCTTCTTGTCGTTGTGTGCAGTCGTCCTCCATTGCGGCGCAGACTCTGAAAATCAACCCACCGGTCCTAACCCCCACACCAACACCACCACCCCCCCCACACCACCCCCACCCCACACACCCACCCACCCACCCACCCAACCCTCCCCCCCTCCCTCCTCCCACACCCGACTCCACATCCATTATCTAGGGCCCTCCTCTCTCAACTGTCTTCTTCGCCTCCGCTGCCTGTTCGGCCGCCCCATCGCCACACCTA
>JAFLJL010006762.1:10000-17500 GCA_018398815.1 Conus ventricosus
GGCAAAATTAATCAACATTAATATAAAACTCACTACGTACATAACAGATGTATTCTTACCAACTGTGGTCTAATGGGCTGTGCGAGTTTTTGCATTTGCATCTTACCCAACATCGTGTAAAGTGTTAGTTTTGCATGCTTTTCATAAACTTAAAATTTTTTCCCCCATTAAAAACGTGTTAAACGTTTGTTTGAAATCCCCTTTCATTGCCAAGTCCCCATCGTTTGCGTTAATTTATTATTTTGTATTTTACATTTGTTGTCTGTAAATTCTTCAGTAATAATGAAAAAGTTGCGTTTTAATTTGGGCAAAGAGAGCCTTACTGAAAGAAAAAGAGAGAGGATAATAATGAAGTACAGCAAAAGGGCTGCCCAAAAAATGATTTAATATCAGAGGTATGTGTAAGCTTTGAGATTTTTGATTATAAAAAAAAAAGGGGAAAAAAAAAAAAAGGGAAATAAAATTACAAATAATAAATCCCAGTCAACTGAAAAGTATACAATAAAGTACCTTTTTGCCCCTGATTTCAATATAGGGAAAAAAAAAAAAAAAACCCCAAATTCGAAAAAAACGAAATATTGTTGCCCTGCGTAAATAAAAAAAGCCCCAAGTCTAATGAAAATAAATCTTTGAACAAAATGTGACACTAATAAAGCCCGGTTAGAAAAAAAAAGTTTTGGGGCCAAAACACAAAATTAAAATCACCCCTCGGATTTGCTTATCATTGTTTCAATGCCAGAATAATATAGAAATTTGGGGGAAACAGGCCCTTTCGGAATCAAAAAAAAACGGCCACATTTTGTTTGCGGGGGGGGAAGCATGGGGACACAGAGAGGTTTTTTCTTGGTCAAAGAGTCTTTTGACCGGGTTTTTAAACCCTTTTCAGTGCCCTTAAAAGTTTATCCATTAGTGTGGTCTACGGGGTTTTGTTCCCCAACCAGCTCCCCCCAAGGGCCCTCTTCGGGACTCACAACGGGGTTTAAAAATTCCCTGTAGCCCCCCAAAAAATAGCTGTTCAGGGCAGTCACCACGTGACAAATGATCAAAGATCGAAAGGCTGTCACCACACGTGCAAGTTTGTGTTTGCAAGGTTTGTCCCCACCGGAAAAATGTTCTGTAGATTGCAAGGCTGTCCCACCAGTGACAATGTTTTTGATCTGCGGCTGTACCACACAGGAAAAATGTTTGTGGGCGCAAGGCTGTCACCACACAGTGAAAAAATTTGTTTTGTGATCTGCAAGGCGTCCCCACCCCGTGACAATTTTCTGTAGTCCCCAAGGCTGTCACCCCCCGTGACAAAATTTTTAGATTGCAAGGCTGTCCCCACACATGAAAAAATGTTTTTAGATCTGAAAGGCTGTCCCCAAAATGACAAATGTTTGTAGATCTGCAAGGCTGTCACCACACAGTGAAAAAGTTCTTTAGACCCCGCAAGGCTGTCCCCCCAGTGAAAAATGTTTTTTAGATCTGCAGGCTGTACCACAGTGCAATGTTTGTAGATCTGAAGGGTACACACAGTGCAAATGTTTGTAGACGGAGGGCTGTCCCCACAGTGCAAAGTTCTGTGATCTGCAAGGCTGTCACCAACAGGACAATGTTCTGTAGATCTGAAGGCTGCCCCCAACAGTGACAAATGTTCTTTGATCTGCAAGGCTGTCCCCACAGTGACAAAGTTCTGTAGATCTGCAAGGCTGCACCACACGTGAAAAATGTTCTTTAGATCTGAAAAGGCTGTCACCACACAGTGAAAAATGTTCTGTGTCTGAAGGTGTCCCCGCCAGTGAAAAATGCTAAAATAGATCTGCAAGGCTGTCACCGCACGGAAAAAGTTCTATGATCTGCAAGGCTGTACCCACAGTGAAAAATGTTCAATAGTTTCCCCAAGGCTGTACCCCGTGACAAATTTTAAATAGATCGCAGGCTGTCCCCACCAGTGACAAATGTTAAATGGGATCTGCAGGCTGTACCACACAGTGAAAAATGTTCTTTAGATCTGAAAAGGTGTCCCCACGTGACAAATGTCTGTACATCTGCAAGGCTGTTCAAAACCATGAAAATGTTAAATGTCTGCAAGGCTGTCCCACAGTGAAAAATGTCTGTGATCTACAAGGCTTCCCACCAGTGAAAAATCCCTTGAATCGCAAGGCTGTCCCCCACAAGTGACAAATGTCTGTACTTGCAAGCGTCCCCACACGTGACAATGCTTGAGATCGCAAGGCTGTCACCGACAGTGACAAATGCTCTGTGAACTGCAGGGCTGTCCCACACGTGAAAATGCTCTGTAGATCGCAAGGTTGTCCCCGCCAGTGACAAATGTTCATAGTCGCAAGGCTGTCACCCACAGTGAAAATGTTCATAGTTAAAAGGCTGTCCCCACAAGTGAAAAAATGTTCATAATCTAAAGGGTCACAAACCAGCAAAAAAAGTTCTTAGTTGAAAGGCTGTCACCACACAGTGAAAAAATTTACGGTGTCCAAGGCTGTCCCCACGTGACAGATTTTTTCAATAGATCTGCAAGGCTGCCCCCACAATGAAAGTTAATAGATCTGCAAGGCTGTCCCACCAGTGACAAATGTTCTTTAGATCACAGGCTGTCAACACAGTGACAAATGTTAAATAGATCTGCAAGGTGTCCCCGCACAGTGACAAATGTTAATGATCTAAAGGCTGTCCCCGCCGTGACAAATGTTCAATAGAGCGGGCTGTCACGCACGTGAAAAATGTTCAATAGATCTTAAGGTGACCACACAGTGAAAATGTTAAATTTGATCTGAAAGGCTGTCACCAACAGTGCAAATGTTCAATAGATTGAAGGCTGTCCCCGCACAGTACAAATGCTTGTAGATTGCAAGGCTGTCACCCCACAGTGAAAATGCTCTGTAGATCGATCTGCAAGGCTGTCACCCAGTGACAAATGTTAAATAGACTGCAAGGCTGTCACCACAGGCAATGTTCAATGATTCCCAAAAGGCTGCCACCACAGTGACAAATGTTAAATTTGATCTGAAAGGGTCCCAACAGTGAAAAATGCTCTGTAGATCTGTAGGGTCACCGCAATCACAAATGCTTGTAGTCTGAAAGGCTGTCCCCACCAGGAAAATGCTTTACCCGAAAGCTGTCCCCACACAGTGACAAATTTTATATTCTAGTATACACATGAAGCCTTTTTCGGGCTGTCCCCAACAGTGGAAAATGCCCCGTATCCCAGCCAGCGGCTTCCGGGCTGTCACCACCACAGGAACTGCCTGGGCCCTGTTTTCCGCACAAAGCTTTGTGTCATTACCATTACTCGGGAAAAGCCGGGGCCCAAAACTGACAGGGTGTTACCCCACACAGGGGAAAAAAAAGTTTGGCAACCCACCCAAAACCCGTCTTTCATTGGAAAAAAAAAACTTTACGTGAATATTTACTTTTTAACACGAATTTCGGGCATAATACCGATTACGGGATCAGTCAGTAAGATAAGCCAGCGAGAAGCAGTCGCGCCCTCAAAAAAATTACCCCCAAAATTTTAAAAAAATATAATGAAAAATCATTTAAATGTATAAAAAAAAAAGAAAAGACAAGATCAATGGGTAAAAAGATACAACGAACGCCACCCGGGCCCCGTTTGGACGTGGTAAGTCTCAGGAAAACTCATCCTGGACCATAAAAAAAAACGCTGGCTTTAGAAACTGGCACAATGGGAAAGTGTAAAAAGCCCTTTGTCGGAAAAAAAAACCCGGAAAAGTCAAGAGGGGGAAAAAAAAGACCCCAAATCAGTGATAAAAAACACAAAAACGAAAACAACAACAGAAAACAGAATGAAAATGGCAGCAGAAGAAACGAAGCACAGCAACAATACCGCAACAAACTTAATTAAACGAAATAAAGGAGTAAAAAGGAACGTGTAAAAAAATGTTTCTTGTTTTGTTTTGTTTGTTTTTTTTTTTTAAAGGAATGGGAGATGGGGGGGGGGGGGGGGGGGGGGGGGGGGGTGAAACAGTAGTGAAAAACAGGAGGGTGAAAAAAAACTTCGGGCCCCAGTAACGGTTCGGGGCAAAAAACAAAAAAACGCCAAAAAAAACCAGTCTCCCATGGCAAAAGTTTGAGGGAAAACAAAACCAGAATAAAAAAAAAAAACACGCAGAACAACATTTTAAATTTGCAGTGCAACAACTGAAAATAGGAATCGACTTTTAAAAAATTGTAGATTTAGGGTAACCCCAACACACACACAACACACCCCACAACAACCACCCACACATGCATCACGTACGCAACACACCAAAACACACACACACACACCACTTGATGTTATTCATTTATACACACCATATTAAAAATTTCTATATATCATTCATACACTAAAGTTTAATTTCACACGCGTCATGCAGCACGCACGACGCGCGCACAAACCAAAACACACACACAGACACACACACCACACACACACACAAAAAACACAGTACTATTGATATAACATGAACAAACACCAGATGACGAGACAGGCATAAATCAAATGACAGACACATTGTTTTATTATAATTATATATATATTATATATATATATATATATTTAATATTATATTTATATATGTGTGTGTGTGTTTGGTGTGTGTGTGTGTGTGTGTGGTGTGTGTGTGTTGATTCATAAAATAGACTTTCAGATGATTTAAGACTCTATAGAAGACCCCCCCCCCCGCTGACAGATACTAGACAGATGGATAAGTAGACGACAGGAGAGAGAGAGAGAGGAGAGAGGAGGAGGAGAGGGGGGAGAGAGAGAGGAGAGAGTGACAACAGATAGAAGGAGATACAGAGACAGTGGAGGGAAAAACGTACAGGATCATTATATATATATATATATATATATAAAATAATATATATTATTATTTAATTTTATATATTATTTATAATATATATAATATATATATAATAAAATATATTTTATTTTTTATATTTTTATATTAGTGATTTCCCTATATTTTATATTGTTTGAATAAGCTTTTTTTTTCAGAACTTTTTTCTCTCCAACTTGTGTTTTTTTCCAATTACTCCCCTTTGTGGTGCTTTGGGGGTCTGTTGATTCTTTTTTTTAACCCCTTTGGGGGTGGAACACCCTAGAATTATAGACTGTGGGTGGTTCTTATTTTACACCAAAAAGGGACGACACAAAACGCCCTGTCTCCCTGATGAGTCCGATCCAGCGGCGAAAGCCTGGAGAGGCAATACAAATAGATGTGCTTTGGGACGGATTGCGGGTTCCCCCGGGCGTGTGGAAAGGTTCTCATATTTATAATGTATTCCCCCATTTTTTATCTTCAATTTTTTTTTTTTTTTTTTTTGTTCAAATCTTTGCCAAGTCTTACTATAGATGAAGAATTTTTAACCTGCATTGTTTTCCCCATACTTAATTGTTCGCATTATATATATTATATATTACATGTATACAATATTCATATTCATACTCATTAATGTAAACCCACCCGCACGCACCAAACCCTGCACAAATGCCGAACGCACAAAGAGAGAGAGGGGGAGAGAGAGAGAGAGAGAGGAGAGGGAGGAGAGGGGAGAGAGAGAGAGGGGGAGGAGACAGACGACAGACAGCAGACGACAGACACACACCACAATGGAGGATGGCATGTACTCAAATGGTAGAAAGACTGGGTAAAAAAGAGGGCTGTTGGTCGTTTAGTCCTGTGGCGATTGGGGAGGGGGAGGCGGTGTGGACCCGTCTCGGCAGTGACGATCAGGGTGTAGCGGTCCTCTGTCTCCCCGGGCCCGGCAAAACGATCGCCCCTATCGTGCTGCACATTATTCTCATATCATCGTCATACTATCTCATATCGTTGTCGTTGTGTCGTCACCTCTCACCCTTATCATTAACACGGTGAAACTGTCTTAAAATGTCATGCCCCCTCATCGTGTGGACGTTTTCAGTATTTATATCACATTTGCTGTATTTTGGTTTGTCAAGGACAAAATTTTTGATCGTCGTTTTCATCTAGAATCATCAAAATCGTCCATTTGATCAAGGTCGCCCAAAAACATTTCTCTCTCTCTCTCCTCTTTCTCTCTCTCTCTTTCTCTTCCTCTTTCCTAGTCTCCTCTCCCTTAACTGCATGCAAGTGCGTGCGGTCAAACCCCTCCTTCCTTTTTCCATCCCACCCCCCAAAACTTTCTACCCCCATACCCCCAAACCCGTCCTTAATGTCTCCACTCCTTTTCCCTCCCCCCCGCTAATCCCAAACCAAAAATGGTTCCCTCCCTTTCCCCCCCCCCGGGGGACCCCTAGTCCGAAAGGGTTGACAGAGAGAGAGAGGGAGAGAGGGGACTTTACCAAGCTGTTTCTCATTTAGCTTCCCTTCCCTTTTAAAATCCTTTTCATCTCCAAACAATAGATGAAAACAAAATGTTGTTAAAGAAGGGTCAGCAGTTTTTTGTTTCTAATTTCGAACGTATTCCTTGTTTTTGGGTTTTTGTTTTGTTGTGGTGCCCCCCCTGACCAGCTAGATAAGCATCGACCCCGAAACAATACTTTTCAGTAGCTTTAAAAGTCCCCCCCTTCCCCCCGGGCCTTCCACAAATTCCCTCCCCTTCTTTTATCCCCCCCCCCCCCCCCCCCCCCCCCCCCCCCCCCCCCCCCCCCCCCCCGGAATCCACCCCTTTTCCTTATTCTCGTTTTCCACCACCCCAAACTCAATCATGGGACAGAATAAGTACGCGCTTCATTTTCCCTTTTTGCCTTTGCCGAATCCCCTTGTTACGCAAGTCGGTCACCTAGTCACCCCCCTCCTGCCCCGAGAGGGCTTGGTTTTTGGCCTGTGTGATGCAGGCAGCCACTCACGCCTCGTTTCTTGATGGCCCGTGACAGCGAGGGCGGCCCCCCAGTTTTACGTAACCCCCCCCCCCCCCCCCCCCCCCCCCCCCCCCCCAACTTTCCAACCCCGTGTGTGTGTTTTAAACCTGAAACTTGAAAAAAGTGTCGCCCAAAAGACGTAAACTGGAGGGGGGGGGGGGGGGGGGGGGGGGGGGGGGGGGTGGGGGGGCAGATCAGAAACAACTGACAACGGAAGTGGTAATGTTTTTTTCTGAGCAAAGGAATCCAGTGCGGAAAAAAGGGGGACACTTATCCTGTCTTGCCCTACACCAGTAATAAGTGACCAAAACAACTAGCCATCTTCGTGGTGTTTTGAATTGTCATGGGCCCCCCAGGGGTCTCAGTGTGTCGCCACACAGGGGGCAATGCTCTACAGCCTTTCCCCCCCCGCAAAAGCCCCTTCCGCTTGGCCTCTCTGCTGCCCCCACCACACCTGTGACCAAAATCAATCACCACCTTTGGATGTCGAAAATTTTTGGCCCTGGGCCCCGCGTCTCAGCGCACCCGGCCCGACAGGTCGGGGTGCTCACCCACCGAACAGAAGGGTCGTTGTCCCCGGGACTCGGGGGAGCTACGTTGTAGACGGAAGGAGAGAAAAGGGGGGGGGGTTTTCGTTGACGCCGCGCAGGTCACCG
>JAFLJL010006763.1:0-10034 GCA_018398815.1 Conus ventricosus
TTCCACCTTTTGGGCAAAAAAAAAGAAAAAATTTAAAAAAAAAAAATTTCTCTTAGGCAAAGAAAAGGGGGAAAAAACCCCTCTAAAAGGGAGTTCTTTAAAAAAAACTTTGGGGGAATGGGGGTTAAATAAAAATTTTTCAAAAAAACCCCAAGTTTTCCGGGGGCTTAAAAGGGGTGCAACCCCCAGGTTGATTCCGTGTTTTTTGGGGATTTTAAAAACCCCAAGGTCTTTAAGACATAGGGGGGGCGGGCATAAGTGGGTGGTGGAAGGGCCCTCCCCCAAAAAATTGCATCTTAATTTTGGAGCCCAAACCCTTTTTACTGGGGTAGGGTTTGGGTTTTTTTTAAAAAATTTTTTTTTATTTTTCCTAAAAAATTTTTTAAAAAAGAAAACCGCTTGTTCAAAAAAACTCAAAAAAAACAAAAATTTGGACCCACAGTAAATCAAAAATTTTTAAAAAATTTTTAAAAAGGTTTTTTAAAAAAAAAAAGGAAACCCCCCGATTTCATTGAGGGGTTTTTTTATTTCGCCCTTTTTATAAACCCCCTTTGGATTCAACCCCCTTTGGGTTTCCCTTTTCCCATTTTTGGGAAAAAAAAATTATTTTAAGTTTAAGTTCCCCCAAAATTTTCCAAATTTGAATAATGCTTTTTAACCAAACCTTTTTAAAATTTAAATTTTAAAAAAATTAAAAAAATTAAATTTGCCCAACTGGGTAAAATTTTTCCAATCAAATAATTTTACACTTTTTTAAAAAACTGGGTAATTTTTGAGTTCATTCAGACGGTTTAGTGTCCAATCTTCAAACCCGGTGTTTGTGGTTTAGGGGATCCTTTTAAAACCCCCCGGGTTTTGGGGCCCTGAGGAATTTTTTTTGGTTGATAGTCTTTTGGGAATTTTTAAAATTTGGGGAAATTTTCCCCCCCAAACCCCCAAATTTCTCTAGTTTTTTACCCCTTTTAATTTTCCTTCTGTTCCTCCGAATTTCGTTTATGTTTTTTTTAGCACCTTCCCCGCCCCGACCTGCCGCAAAAAAATTTTTTAATCTTTGTTAAATGGGAAAAATAGTTTTAAAGGGTGTTCTTGAGCTCGGGAAAAAGGGGCCGGTTTTTGTTGAAAATCCTTTAGGCTTGTTTGTTTTAAAAATTTTTTGAAAAAAATGGTTTTTGTTTTGGTTTTTTCAATTCTTTTCTTTTTTTCTTTTGTGTTTGTGCCCTAAAAACCCTTATTCCCAGTTTTCCGTTTAACCCCCTGAACCTTTCCTTTAACTTGGCAAAAAATTTCCCTTTTTTGGGGGGGTTTAAATCTCAAGTTTTTTCCCTTTTTAGTTCAGGAAATTTTTTGGGAAAATTCCATAAAAAATTTTGTTTTTCAATAATTTTGGGAAACCCCACTTTTGGGGGGGTTCTTTAAAATTTTCAGTTTTGTTGTGGGAAAAAATTTCCCCCCTTAATTTTTCCATTTTCTTTTGTTTTACCGCCTACCCCCCTTTTCCCGAACCTTTTTCATTCTTCCCTTTTATTTAATGGGTGGTTGGGAAAAAAGGCCCTTTAAGGTTTAAAAAGGGGGATTTTAAAGGGGGGGCCCCCTTTTCCCCTTTTGGGGAAACCCCCCCCCTTTCAAAGCTTAATTTATTTCCCGAAAAAAATGAAGAATTGGTCCCCTTTTTTGGGGGTGCCGCTAGGGACTTGCCTGAAAAAGGGGTTACATAAATGTGGTTTTTGGGCCCCCCCTTTTTCCCTTTAACCTGGCCACCCCTTTTCCCAAAAATTTTTTTCCCCTCTAAAACCGTTTCTTCCAAATTTCCCCAATCCCGCTTCCCAAAAGGGTCCCCCCTCCAAATCATAAAAAATTTTTTTCCTGATTTCTGGAAGGGTTTGGTTTAAATTTTTTTTTTCCCGGTTTAACTCCCCCTTTAAAAAAAATTTTTGGATCCCCTGGACCCCCCCAAAAAATTTTTAAAAATAAGGGGTTTTCCCCCAAAGAAAATCCCGAAATAAGGGGCTCCTATTTACACGGAACCCCAAATGAGAAATACAGGTTGGGGGGCCCTTAAACCCTTTTCCACCCCGTTTTCATAAAAAAAAAACAGGTTGTAAAAAAAAACCCCCCGGGTTTAAAATTTTCCACTTAAAGAAAAACCCCCAAAGGGCCCCCTCCCCTTTAGCGTAGTTAGTGGCCGATACCCCCTTTTCCCGAACTTTTTTATGACTTTCCCCGGGGAAATTTTTCTTGCAAGGGGTTTTTTGGCCCTTTTTAAAACCCCCAAAAAACCCCCGTGACAAAAAACAACCCCAAAAGGGGTTTTTCCCCCCCCCCCGGGGTTTTAACTTTAAAACCCCCCTTTCCCTTCAACTTTTATTCCCACATTTTTCCTATTTGAAAGTCCCCCCGTAATTTTAACTTGTCCCCCTTTTTTCTGTTTTTTTTAAATTATTTAATACCCCCCCAAAAAAAAAAAAGTTTTTTTTTGCCTTTTTAATTCGGAACTCCTTTGAAACCCCTTAAAAATTTTTTAAAAAAGGGTCAAATCACCAAGAGGACGTTTTGTTCAATTCAAAAAACTTTTTGGCCTTTGGGGGAGGTCAAAACCCCTTTAAAAATTTTTACAGGAAAAAAATTGGGGTTTTGGTTCAAAAACGTGCCACCCAAAAACCACAAAAAACCCACCCCAACCAACCCCACCAATTTTTAAAAAACAGGGGAAAAAAAAACCCCCCCGAATTTTTCCCCTTTGGGGGGGGGGAAATGCGCCAAAACCTAAAAAAAAATGGTGGTTCCCGATTTTTATTTTAAAAAAAATTTTAATTTTTTTTTCCCCCTTTTTTTTCTTTTTCTTATTCTTTTGTTTTTTTCCCTTATTTTTTTTCCCCCCACTTTTTTTTTTTCTTTAGGTGTTTTTCATTTAATCCTTTTTTTCCGTTTCCTGGACTTAAAAACCCCTTTTTTTGGTCATATTAGGGGTCAGGCTTCAAATAATACAAATTTAGTACAGAGGACATAGTCATGAATACTAAGAAGCATTTATACGGCTTCAACAATAGCGCACACACACACACACACATCACACACACACACACACACACACAACACACACACACACACACACACACACACACAAGGGAAAAAATGAAAAGAAAATCCAGTCCGATTGTGTAGTGATAACACCATACAAACTTATCACGCTGGATTGAATTAATCATGGCGCATTAAAAACATTAATCAGTGAAAAAGGTTAGCTGGGTGTTGTGGCCATCAAAAGAAAATCATTTTAATAAACTGAAAAAAAAATGGAAACAAAAAAGCAGCATTTTAAAAACAAAATTATTTCATTTGGTCCTTATTCATTTGAAAATGATATCTCTAAAAATATCCCAAACCCTCACACCATGCTGTCAAATTAAATTAGAGTGGATATCAATAAAATGCGATTTAGGGCAGTAACTCTATGAAAAACTTCAAACAATTAATCTCTAATAATTCATAAACTTGTTTTGAAACATTTTTTTTTCTTTTCTTTTTGTCCAAAATTTTGAGTGGTGATGTATAAGTATCAGAAGGATGATTACTGTATTAATATCTTTTGCAAAAGCAAGAAAAAAAATCTGGATGATGTTCACTGACAAAACTGTTATTCTAAATGTTATTTCATATTGCAGTTTATTGGCATATTTCTTTTTAGGAATCTTTTCTATAACACACACACACACACACACACACACACACAACACACACACACACACACACACACACACACAATCTAATGAAGCTTGGTAGTAGGTGTTAGTACTTTTCCACTTTCATCTGAACTGAGACGTTTAAAACAAACAAAGAAACAAACAAACAAAGGAAAAGAAAGTGAAAAAAAAAGACAAAAGAAAAATCGACCGGAATGCTAAGCAACACTGCACAAGTTTTGTGAAACAATCATGGGATAAACTAAGGCGCCCCGCAGACGAAGGAGATGTTTCCCGCGTGGACACAGTCTTAGACGCACTACACACCGAAGACGTAGCCAGCCACACCAAGCCAGTCAGCCCGTCAGTCAGTCCCCTGACCGCCGGGGTCGTTGGGGGGACGTAATGAGGCAGCCGCCACACCAAGACGCACGGTTACTATCTGACCTTTCACCTTACTTTATGCGCCCGCACTCTGCGCGAAGGCCACCGTTCAAAGAAAGAAATTGATGTCTTCTCTTCTTCCTAAAAGACTGGTTCACTCAAAAACGAGTAGGTCACCAGCGCGCATGTTAAAAAATAAAATAAAGTGCGACTCAGCCTGTTGGCCCCTGGAGCAAAATTTTGGGAACAAGGGTCGCACACGATATTCAAAAAGTTCAAAGCAATGGCCAGGTTCAGGCCCAGGTAACCATAAAATATCTCAGGAAGTTAAAACAGAAAAATAAATCAATATGCAAATCTCAAGACTGTCGTATCAATTTGATTTTTACATGAGACTGCATTTGTGGCAATCTTGATGGCACCCGGCAGTGAGTTCCACAGCCGTACAGAACCAGGATAAAATGAATGTAAGTGACTGTCAATATTGATCAGGTATGGCGTAAGATTTACCGCCACTCCTGGTGCTACTTTTATTCAATACTAGTTCTTCCACTGGGATATCAATTAGTTTAGCTCTGCCTTGAAGAAGGTATTAAGTTTGATATAATTTTTTTTAAAGCTCTTCTCTCTTCTAAGGGTTTCCATTCTAATTTCCTCATGTTCTTCCTAGTATTCCCTTCTCTCTGATATGGTTCCCTGTCATTGTCAGATCAATACACAGAATCAAACTGGCAGCAGTCAGGTACTAGCAGGACGACATAAAATGCTTTCATACCATCGTAGATACCTGCCATAAAACTGGCGTGTTCAGCCTAGCTGTACACGTGTACTGTTGTCGATGGTCGCTGTACGGGAAGAAGCGCTGGTGACCTACTGTTTTTGAGTGAACCAGTATTTTAGGAAGAGAAGAAGAAGCCAACTCGCACGTCGTTTCACACAGGCTCACACTTGATTTAAACATGTTTCTCCATATTCAGCCGATTTTAAGTAAGTCGCATGCACTTCTTTGCGTGTGCAACTCAGTCTTTTCAATTCTCGGCATGTTTGAACCAGGAGAATATTCTGAGTATTTGATTTTTTTTATATTTTTTTTTAACTGAATCGACATCAATGAACCTGTCGCCATATTGGAAGGGACTGAAGCCTTATGCATGAGTTATTTACTCCTGATCCGGAAAAGCGATTTTGACAGCAATATTGTTAAGGGAAGAAAACTTGAATAGAACACTGTTTTAATCTACAACTATCCGCTCGCAGTATGGCGGACAGGTTCGGCCAATGCTTTGTTGGCAAGTATATGACCATAAATAAATATAAATGCCCAAAATAGATAGTCGTGAGCATTTTAAATATGTTATTTTTTATGCCATTATTCACCTAACAGTAGCAGCCCAGAAATGTTATAACCATCGACAAAAACGTGAAATTAAAGAAGAGGGTATATCTGTTTACTCGATGAAAATGGAAAATGGAAAATGGAAACTCTGATCCCAAAAAATTTTGAAAAATGTTTTAAAACCTATGTTATGTGCCTAAAACTATCATACTTTGTTGTGTGAATATTGGTTGAATATAAAGTAAACCTTTCTTTAATAAAATCTAATACTTTGAAAATTTTGAAATATATAATTACTGGTCTAAATTTCACTTATATTAAAATTCACTTAACGTCTTTCTTTAATAAAAAAGAAAAAATCTTTCAACATAGGCATGTGTCTTCACAATTGTCATTGTCTGGAGCTCGTTCTCTAAACTGGGTGTTTACGGTTACATAGACATACACTGTGTACGAATTATTCAAACTGTATAAGTTATCCAGAAATACAGCTAAACAAACAATAACCACAGTCGATTGTTTATTTCTAAAGTTATTCTCGTATGTGCTGCATCCTGATAAACTGATGGGTCTAATTATAGCTGGAATCCAAACCTTGCACACTCCATGATTGTCAACATTAAATACGTTTGGAAAACATGTATATTGTCCAATGGTTTTTTTGGTTGCTGACGTATATTAATTGGAAGAATATGTACTGTGTGGATGTTCAACGTAATTTGCTGATAGAACTCTTACGTACTTCAAACCTTAGAGTGATGTTTATTAACAGTGTATTATGAGTGTTAAAAAAGAGCGAACATTTCTTATGATCTGGCCAGCAGTCGTTGGTACATTAGATATTTACCCTTATATTCAAGAAAATAACTGATCAGTCTTGCGGTAAATAACATTTCAAAACTTATGAGAACATCAGGGGAGATAAAACGAAGTGACAAAGATGGATTATGTCTTCTTAATAACCCTAAATCGTCCTAAAAATAGTTGGCAAAATATAAAATAAAAAGTAAATGTCAGAAATACAGAGTAGTAAGCATTACAAACGTTATTTTCTTATGTCATCATTCATCAAACAGCAGCAATCCCAGAAATGTTACACCCTATTTACACTGAAATGTGATTTTACAGAACAGCAATATACTCACTCGACGAAAGGGAATTAAGGGCAGAAGATAAAAAAACTCTGCTTCAAGCTGAACAGTAAGTAACATTAAAATGAAGTGACAAAGATGGAAGTAACATTAAAATGAAGTGACAAAGATGGATAGTCTTATGCCTAAACCATCAAATAGTTATCAAATATATGTAAACATAAATAAAAAATAAATGTCAGAAAAAGAGTCATAAGCATTTATAAACGTCATTTTCTTATGTCATCATTCATCAAACAGTAGCATTCCCAGAAACATCACAACCTATTTACACTGAAATGTGATTTACTCAATGGAATGGAATCAAGGGCAGCAACTCAAGGGATAAAACTGATCCAACGAAGTTTTGAATATGATTTAAAAACGCATGTTTCCCCCCAAAAAACCACCATTTTTTGTTGTACGAATTGGTAAAATATTCCATCAAAATTCTGATTTATAAAATGATAATACTTTGGTAGTTTTCAAATTACATTACTGGTTAAATTTCATTTACATTAAAATTTATTTTCACGTCCTATTTGACATTGATGCATGTTTTAATACTTTCCTTTGCCTGGGCCTGTTGTCTACAAGGGGCATATACAGACACTCTGTTTACATTTCAATAACAAATTTATGACACTACATTGATTTTGTGGTGAAACTACTAAATGGAAATTATGAACGGATCAACACAACAACATTTCTGTTTCCTCAGAACAGGTTGTTCTTGCATGTGCTAATTCCTGACAAAGTGATAACTTTAGTAAGATTCCAAACTTTGCGCTGCTATAATGGGAAAAAATTTCTATTAAAATCAAATTCAAATTACATTGAAGAAATGCAAATCAAAACAGCAAATCCAGACACAGCCTCAGATTACCAACGTTCAAAACGTTAATAAACTAGTTTAGAAAACATATTTTTCTGTCCAAAATTGTTCGTTTGTCGATGTATAATCATTAAAAGAATCTTTACTGCTTGGATGTTGTTCTATGTTTTAAAAAAAAGACAACCATATGATTTGCCGATAAAACTAATATTGTTTATTTCTAACTTTAGATTGCTGTTTTATTAACGATGTATTTAGAGAGTGAAAAAAACAAGATAACATTTCTTATGACCTGGCCAGCAGTCGTTGGTACACTAGCTGTTTTCCTTTATATTCAAGAAAATAAATATTCAGACAAAGAAAGTAGCATTCAAAAAGATTCACGAGAAAATCAGGGAAATAAATGAAGTGACAAAGATGGATAGTTGTATGCCAAAATCATCAGACATAAATAAAAAATAAATGCCAGAAAAGAGCCATAAGCATTTATAAATGTTATTTTCTTATGTCATCATTCATCAAACAGTAGCAATCCCAGAAATGTCACAACCTATTTACACTGAAATGTGATGTACTCAATGGAATGGAATCAAGGGCAGCAACTCAAGGGATAAAACTGATCCAACGAAGGAAACCTAACACAGAGTAACTTTTATTCAAGACTGGCACAGCCTTTTAAACTTGAATAAAGTCAGACAAATACATAGACGAACAATCTAATAGGGAGAAAAAAACAAGCGCAGGCCAACAACTGAACTGACTTCATAGTAATGACTTGGCAAAGATTTGGACTTAATGGGGGGGGGGGGGGGGTTGAAGATGGAGAAACTGGGAACATGAAATTAAAAAAAAAAATGCTACCGATATGAAAACTCTTCACTAGCTGCATAAGGGAACCATCACAATCCCTTTTGAAGGCAGATATATTTGTATTGCCTAGATGCATGTGTTAGTACTTGCTGCGTCTGGGCCTGTTGTCTACATGGTGCATATACAGACACACTGATACATTACACTAACAAATTTATGACACTACGTTGATTTCGTGGTGAATTACTAAATGGAAATTATGAACGGATCAACACAACACATTTCTGTTTCCTCAGAAGAGGTTGTTCTTACACGTGCTAATTCCTGACAAAGTGATAACTTTAATAAGATTCCAAACCTTGCTATTAAAATCATATTCAAATTATATTGAAGAAATGCGAATCAAAAACATTAAGTCCAGACACAGCCTCAGATTACTAACGTTCAAAACGTTAATAAACTTGTTTAGAAAACATATTTTTCTGTCTAAAATTCTTCGTTTGTCGATGTGTAATCATTACAAGAATATTTAAACTGCTTGGATGTTGTTCTATGTAAAAATAAAAAAAATAAAAAAAATTAAAAAAAACAGCCGCCGTGGCGAAGTGGTTAGCATCGCGGACTCCAGGCTGGGAGGTCGTGGGTTCGAATTCCCATCAGAGTCATGTGGGTTTTTTTTCTGCCCCGACCGGCTCCTACCCAGAGTTGAGTCTGCTGCGGACTCAGTTGGGAAGACTGGACCACACAGTCGAGTTTAAATCCACTTAATGGATGCGTTTCTGAGAGTGTTGCTCAAATTTCCTGACCAACACTGCAGGTGCCTGTATCTCTCGGCCTGGTTAGCGCCAGGATATATTATGAAAGGAAGCGTAGAGTACAGCCCTGTCATGTAGCCTCAGACCGAAATGGAAATCCGTAGCATAAAACTTAATCATCCTCATTCCCATTGATCAGCATTAAAAAAAAAAAAAAGTCTCAAATTCTGTGGCCCTTCATGCCCTGCTCTCATGGTGACCTCAGTTTCGATGTCCTCTCCACGGCTGTGGGCCTTGGTTTGCTTCCGTCATGGTCACCGGTATCGGCGATCCATGGGGGCTGTCGTTGGACGGACGTGGTGGCGCCCTCCGGAGGGAGAGCTCACTCACGCCGGGTCCGCGACTAAGCAATTATTGTCATCTGTAGGGGGCTTAGTAGGGGGTGTCCTGCGTGTGTTAGATCAGAACTGAACACCACCGAAGTGACTCGGCAGCAGTGCAGTGTCTCCTCCGGTGGGTTGCCTCATGACGACTTGACATTGACTGCTCCCTGTGGATTGCTGGTGCTGGGGCTGCGGCAGGGCCGACCGGGCTATGGCTGTGGACGGGGTATCGGAATGAGCGGCGTGGGTGCACTGCCTCTGAGGTAGCGCAGAGGTTGGGACAGCACAAAAAAAAAAAAAAAAAAAAAAAGACAAAAATAATATTTGTCGATTAAACTATTTTGTTTATTTCTAACCTTAGATTGCTGTTTTGTTAACGATGTATTTAGAGATGAAAAAATAACAACATTTCTTATGATCTGGCCAGCAGTCGGTGGTACATTAGCTATTTTCCTTTATATTCAAGAACATAAAATGTTCAGACAGAACAGTAAGAAAAATTTAAAAATTCACGAGAAAATCAGGAGATAAATGAAGCGACAAAGATGGATAGTCATATGCCTAAATCATCAGACATAAATAAAAAATAAACGCCAGAAAACAGCCATAAGCATTTATAAATGTTATTTTCTTATGTCATCATTCATCAACAGTAGCAATCCCAGAAATGTCATTTACACTGAAATGTGATGTACCTATGGAATGGAATCAAGGCAGCAAA
>JAFLJL010006763.1:11034-40267 GCA_018398815.1 Conus ventricosus
CATCATTTGCACATCATCATCATCATCATCATCACATCATCATCATCACATCATTCATCATCATCATCACATCATCATCACACCATCATCATCATCATCATCATAAATCATCATCATCATCATCATCATCATCATCATCATAAATCATCATCACATCATTCATCATCATCATCATCATCATCATCATCATCATCATATCATCATCATCATCTACATCATCATCATCATCACGCATCATCATCATCTATCATACATCATCATCATCATCATCATATCATCACCATCATCTTCACTCATTATCATAACATCATCATCATTCATCATCATCATCATCATCATCTCACCATCATCATCTCCTCCTCCTCCTCCTCCTTTCTCTCTCTCTCTCTCTCTCCTCTCTCTCTCTCTCTCTCTCTCTCTCTCTCTCTCTCCTCTCATCTCTCTCTCTCTCTCTCAAACTTTTAAAGAAACATTAACTTAAACATTTTGTGCCTCAGTAATTTGATTATTGATTTAAATGATGAGCGTCCATTCGCAAAGCCTCTGTAAACCATACAACGAATACACCGTCTAAACATATACCCTACTCCGTTAAATCGCTCATCCCCACTCCCACTCTGTCTGCCATCCCTCTCTACCCCTCCTCCTCCTCCCCGCGACCTCTTTCTCTAGTTTTGTTTGTTTGCTTGGTTTGTTTGTTTTTGTATTTGTAAGTTTCCTCCTGTTTGACTACCCATCATGCCGTTATTACTTTTATGAACAGTCTGCTTATCATTTTAGAATTAGGATTACAGTGTTGCTCTGTTGAATTGCAGTATGAATGATATGTGTTGAAATAATGTATGCATGACAAGGACAGATTGGAAGACTAGCTTTGGCCTAAAATCTTCATCTTTGCGTATAAAGATCAATGAATCTCTCTCTCTCTCTCTCTCATCTCTCTCTCTCTCTCTCTCTCTCTCTCACTCCTCTCTCTCTCTCTCTCTCTCTCTTCCCCCCTTTAGGTATAGAAATGTTGTTGAAAATAATCTGACATGTCGACAATGCAATCGAGCAAGAGAAGATGAAACACATGTTCTATTTTGCTGTCCTACTCAACGTGATTTAAGCAGAAAATTCCACAACTCATTCAAATCACACATGTATCTATAAGAACACTAAACCACTTTCAAGCAGAAAATTTCACAAATCATTAAAATCACACATCTAATAGAAGTACTAAACCACTTTTAAGCAGAAATTTTCACAAATCGTTAAAATAAAACCCCTTGATATAAAAATGCTAAACCACTGAAAAGCAGAACTTTTCCCCAAAAAACTAAATTAAAATCCTTATTCATAAAGAACCCTTTACCATTTATAATAAAAAACCCTTTTAAAAAACTCAATATTAAAATCACACATTTATATAGAAGCACTAAACCTTTTTTTCGAAGATCAAATCCCAAAGACGCAAATAAAACCAAGCTTGTAAAGGGTAAAAAAGCCCTGGGAAGGTGGTTAACCTAGCGAAGAAGGGAAAACCTACTTTACAAAGGTATTGAAGATATCTGAGTGAGTGGAAAATCGGGTTGGGAGGGGAAGCCCTGAAATAAGTGTACAATTTAAAAAAAAAAAGGTGACCCAAACTTTTGGGAAAGTCACTGGGGGTTTGCTCTGTGCAATAAAACACCCCACAACAACCACACACAAAACCCCAAAACCCCACACAACATATATTATATATATAATATTATATTATTTATATTTATATTTATAATATACAACAAACTAAAAAAATTCCAAAGGATAAGTCCCGAGCCCCTTTTCCGGGCAATTTACAGAGCAGTTTGGGTTTTGGAAAAAGACTAAAAAAAATTTTTTAAATTTAAAAAAAAGCTTGCTTTATGTCTTAGATTAAAAGAAAAGGGGGAAAACAAAATTCACCCTGCAGGGGTTTAGAAAATTTTGCCAAAAATAACAGAAAGTGCTTGAGGGGGGTGAATGGGGGAAATATAAAATAAATCCCTTCTAAAAAATGAGCCTTAGAAAAGTTTATGGCCCCAAGGGGGGGAAAATTCCCCAAATGGGAGTGTCAACCTCGTGGGGGGATTAGGATTAGCCTCTCGCTGTGCTAAAATTTGGGCCCCGGTTAGTCTGAGGGGGGGCCGAAAATGTTTGCCCAGCCCATCGAGGCGTCGGTCGTTTACTTAGCCCGTCTGGGGGACGGGGGCCCGTCTCCGGGGGCCCTCTCGTTTAACCCTTAATTGGGGGGGCCCCGGGACAAGGGCCGTCCCCTGGCGCCGGAATTTTTGATTTTGGGAGTTTTTGGGCCCAAAACCCCCGGACCACGTTTGGTTGTTTTTTTTTTTGTCCGTGAAATTTCCCCCCTTAAAAAAGGACTTGACCGCATTGTCTCAAAACAACGGTAAAAAAAAGGACAACAACCAAAATTTGCTGCCACACAGCTAACGTCCCAAGTTTGAAAAAAACTTTACAACAAACTTTTTTGCAAATTAAAAAAATTATATCATTAGTAAATTTTCACCCCAATTGGTTATCATTAAATTTGGCTTTTGGGAAAAATTTCGACTCTTTTATAACGCCCTCTGTCCCGCCCTTTTGAAATTCCCCCTTTCCCCTGGGGATTTGCCATCTTCCTTTTCCCAAAAATTCTTTGGAAAGCAAAATTTTATATGAAACCCGCCCAATGCCCCCCCAAACGGGGGAATCTCCATCCTCACTTATTGAAAATTTTTGAAATTACTACAAAAGCGACTGTATGCTCCACATAACTACATTTAAAAAAAAATCTCACAAAAAAAATTTTTAACCATACCCAAAGGGGGAATTTAAAACCCCAAACCCAAACCCAAAAAAACCCTGAAAACCAAAAATATTATCAAAAAAACCACTCCGGTTATGACTGACTTCCTTTGAGTTGCCGCTTGCTAGACTACGCGACTTAAATGGGTCGCTCCGAATTCTGTGACTGGAATTACTGCACCCGGTACCTTTTAGGGCGTATTTCCATTCCCCAACGCAGCACCCTGCTTTTTTTTCAGCTGCGCCCCCTCCCAAAATTTTTGAGGGGTTTGTTGATCGTCTCTATCAGAACTTTTTCCCATACAAGTTTTTTGTGGTTTCTCCCCGGGGCCCCCCACAACGGTTTAAAACACCCCTTTTCCTCCCGTTGCGAAATTTTCTTCCCCACTTTTTTAAATTTCCCTGTTTGCATACTCACAGGAAAACTCGCCTTTCATGTCCGCAACAAACTGCACCTACTCCCCCGGGCCTGATGATCGGTCCGCAAAAAAAAATGGTTTGGACATATTGGTAGTTTAAGAGGGGAGGGGAAACCCTTATTTTTTTCCCCAACACGTCTGCGGGTTGCTTGCTCGGGCAGCGTCTGCCCCTCGCCCAAGGGGCGGTTTCCCGGCCCCCAAAATCATGAGGGGGACTCGTGATTGCTGCGAAATTTGGAAAAAAAACCCCTTAAAAAAAACAATAAAACTAGCAGACCCCTGACTTTTTTTTTGGGTCTTTGGTTTTCTCGAATTAAACTCTTCCCCACCTTTCCTTTTTCCCGGGGGTGCTTTGTGTCGCCTCCAACAAAAAAACCTAGGAACCCCTACTGTCTAGCCCTTTTCCAGGGGACAATCCCTGTAGGGGACTCTTCGGGAAAACCCTTAGGCAAAAAAAATCCCCCCTTTTTTCTGCTGGGTCTCTTTCACCTTAAAATGTTTGCTGCTGGGGCCTTTGGTGGACTCACGCTGAAAAATTTTTGGGCGGAAAAAAATTCGCATGGAAAGTTTTTTTTCCCAAATTCACTAAAATTCGGTAATCCGCCCGCCCTTTTTTCGGGTTGAGGGTTTTAAAATGGTCCTTTCCAGGGATCAGCAGTTTGTTGTGCCCCGTGGGGAAGAGTCCCAGGACTTGTTTCCCCCTTGGGGTTGTTCCCTCACCTTCCTTTTCATATTGCTTTTCGCCCGCCCCTACCCTTCCTGAAAACCCTTCCCCTTGGGAAACCTTTCCCAGGGTCTCAAACCGTCCCCACCGGGGGAAAAATAGGGTGCGTTTGGGCCAATCGATAAACCAGCCACTCCCCTGAATGGTGTGTCAATTAAAGGGGGATTTTCTAAGAGGGGGCCTTCCTCTTCCCCCTCTTGTGGCGGGACCTTTGACCCACTTTAAAAGGACATGCGGGAAACCGCTTTTGTCTCCCCAATTGCTCCGGGGGCCAAGAAAATCATCGAAGATTCGGCAGTGTTTTGGGGGCCGCCGAGATGACCCCCCAAATGAGCAAATCGGCCCCACGACTGCCCTTTGTCACGAAAACCTGCTGGTCCCTCAAAACTAGTGGTAAACCTTCCCGTTTTCCCCTTGGTGAACCTCGGTAAAAACAGCCCCCTTTTCACAAGAAATTCTGTCTCACTCTTAACCACCTGTTTTCCCCAAACCTCTTTCCAACCCCAAAGGACTTCCGAGCAAAGGGGTTTCTTGTTCCTGCATCCCTAAACCCTCGGGCGACAAAACTATCCCTGATTTCCCTTGCTGGGAAGGGACTAACGGTTTATAAACCTTTTCCCCCTTTTTTGCTCCGGGGTTTGAATGCTCCCCCTGTAGAGCAAAAAACTCGGGATCCCCGGACCCTTGCACCGGGAATATTTCGATGTTTCAAATCATAAAGGGGGTTTCCCCATCACCAACGCAGACAATTTCGTGAAAAAAGTAGGGGTACGTACTTCTATCTTAGCGACGGGGAAAACTCCCTAAAGGGGCCCCCATGGATTAGATTTACAGGTCTGGTTTGCCCGAAAATTTCCCCTTTCTCGCCCGCGTTGTTGAAACTACACCAATAAAAACCCCAGTGTCTCGTAAACTTCCCCCCTTGCTGGTTATCCACCCTTTTCCACTGGTAATAAAACCACTAGCTGGGGGCCCTCCACCCCTGACTTAAATGCGGGCCCAGTGCTAGCCTTGGGCCCCCCCCTCCACCCTTAAAGACTGAACCCCCTTTTGGGTTTCCCCACTGCAGGTCGTTTCCCCGGCGCCCCTTATCGTTCTTGAAAGGCTGCTGCCTTCGGGAAACCCTCATGCGAAAACCCCCCTCGCCAATGCCCCTTCTTGTGCCCAAATGAAACCCTTTTGGGCCTTTGTCCTCCTTTCTCCCCCACCACGGGGTTTGCAGGATGTGCAGAAAAACCCCCTAGTCCCCTTTTGCACTCTTCCCCCCCGTGCCTAGACCTGTTTTCCTGCCTTAGTGCCCAAAGTGCCCCCCTTTTACCCTTGAAACTTCAGCAACTCCCTGCTGTCTTTGGCTGTCTCTCTTTCAAATGTATGGTTAACCCCGGGCCGCCCCTGACAAAATCTGTTCTTTAAAAAAAACTAGCTCTTTAAATTCAGCGAACTCCTTTTCGTACCCCTCAACTTAACCATTTATAAAATTGTGTCTAAACGTGCACCAAATGAGTGTCGTTTCCCCTGTTGCAATCGGGTGAACCCAAATTTCTTTCTGATTTCCCTTTCCCCTGTGGGTCAAATCCCTTATCAACGATTCCCTTTACAGCACCAAAATCAGGTTGGGTGTTGCTGGCCAGCAGTGAAAACGTAATGCCCTTTCCCTCATTTGCCCCTGACCCAAATTTCCTTTCCCCCTCTTTGAAGGCCCCAAACCCGACTGGTTTGCGAAAGTTTCAAAAAAGACTGATGGAAGGGATCAAACGAATGGGTTTCCCTTTAGAGAATTTTTGGGAACTTGGGTCGGGGGGGGGTAATGCGCCCAGAGTCCTGGGGGAAAAATGAAAAATCCCATCATGGTGGTCTCCCTTTTTATTTTACCGGTTTTAAAAACCTTTATTTAAATTTTTAATCTTTTGTTTCCCGCGCTTCCTTTAGTCTTTTGTTTCCCGCTTCTTCTTTCTGTTTCCGCGCTTCCCCTTATTTTTTGTTTCCCGCTTCATTCTTTCTGTTCCCTTTCCCCAGCCCGATTTCCTTCGCTGAATCCTTAATTTTTTCTGTTTCCTGCGCCTTACTCGTTTCGGGGTTTTCGCTCTTCCTTTTTCCTTTTTTTGTTGGGGGGTTCAACGAATGGCCCCAACTCTTTCCCGAGTGCCCAATTACGAGGGGACACTCAAAAAGTTTTTTCAATAGGGTGTTCTTTTTTTTCCCCCATTTATCTTTGTTCTCTTCTTTTTTTTTTTTTTAAAAAGTTTTTTTTCTACGCAGCCCAAATGGTGGTTAAAGACACGAGTGACGTTAAAAGGGACCAAAACTTGAATGATAATAAATTTGCCCTTTGGGGCAACGTAATTAGTTTTTTTTAAGACGGCCCAGCGGCCCCGACCCCAAATTGAGAGCGAAAATTAAAAGGAAACTGTGCGGAAAAAAAAAATTATCTGGGGGGGGAAAAGCCAAGCCCAGTTTTTAACAAAAATTGGGGAAACAAAGCCCAAACCTAGTATTTAACTAATTGGGGGAAAATACGGGAAGACAAACCTTGTTTTGGGGTTACAACATTTTTCCCCCCCAGCTTCCCTCTTTAGGGGTTGAACAATTATAATAAATGGGCCCGGAAAATCCTGGGAGGGTCGCCAATAATTGTCAACCTCGGGGTTTTGTCAGTGGAGGAGGGGGGGGAAAAAAGGGGGGGGACAGCCCAAAAAACCCCTCCCAGCTTTCTTACCCAAATTATTCAATATCTTTCTTCTTACATCAAACCCCTAGTAAAATCTATAACTTTTCTCAATGATCTTGAAAGAAAATCAATGCATTTTGGAATCAAACAAAAAAAAACATTCTCTTTTCCTGAACTTCCCAAAAACATTTATCTTAAAACATCCTTAAAAACCCCGGGGGTTTAATAGATTTCTATTACCTGGGCCCCCTGATCTTAATTTTTCACGAAACACTGTCTTTTTCTTTCCTTTTTTTTTTTTCTTTTCACTGTCCCTTTACAAGCACGGGCACAATGTTTGGGCCCGGTAGGTTAGACTGGTGGCAAGGGGTTGGGGCTGCCCGGGGACTGGTTTAGGTTTGACTGCTGGGACTGGCGTGGGGCTGTGGGGTTTTGCTTTACGAAGTGGGGCTTTCCAGGTTTTGAGGTGAACCCCCCGGGGGAAAATGGGAAAAGTGACTTCAAAAATCGATCTGTTCTTTCCCTTTTTTTCTTCCTCATTTTAAAGCATTGCCTCTTTCTCTTCTCTTTAGTCTGCTCTATCAAAAGGGGCATTTGGTTTTTCTTTTCTTTTTTTTTCCTTTTCTTTCTTTTTCTCTTCATCAGTTTGCAACCTCTCCCCTCACTCAACATCTTTCTTAGTCCTTCCCCTTTCCGACCTTCTATGGGCTAATGGGTACAGGGTCGGTTCTCTTCCCCCCCTTCATCATCCTTGCTTTTCTCTCGTCAGAGCTTTCACCCCGAACTCTTCCTCTTGTCTGTCTCTGTTCGTTTTTTTTTTCTTTCACTCCGCATCCCTTTTTTATCCTAAAAAACCCCCTTTTTGTCAAAGGGGGTAAAAAAAAAAAAAAAAAATTAACCCAAAAAAAAAAAAAAAATTAAAAAAAAAAAAAAACCCCCCAAAAAAAAAAAAAGGGGGATTTTAAATTTTAAATGATTTTTCCCCCCCCCAAATTTCCATCTCCCCTCCCCTTTTTGGGGGGACGTTTTACCCCCAAATTTTTTTTGGGGGCCCCGGGCACTTCCCAAAAGGGCCCGGTGAGTCTGATCCAGGCCCTGAGGGCTCGTTTTTCCCCGACATCGAGGCGCGGGTTTTAAGCTTTCTTTTGGGTTTTCTGGGTGGAAGGGGGCCCTTCCCTGGGGATTGGATTTTCCTCTCGCTTTTGCTCAAATGGCCCGGGTGAGTCTGATGGGGTCGAGCTCGTTTTACCCGACATCGGGGACGGGCGGTCGTTTCTTAGTCCCTTTTGGCGGACAGAACGTCTCCGTGGAGCCTCCCCCGCTATGCATTTAAATTTGGGTGGACCCCGACACTTGGGGGCCCCTTTTTCCGGGGGTCAGAAAATTTTTAGTTTTGGGTTATGTCCAAAAAAAACCCGGACCCTGCTTTTGGGGGTTTATTTTTTTGTCCGTGACAGGGAGGGGAAAATCAAAAAATATAAAATCCCGGTCAGATCCCAATTTCGAAACCCCGATTGGTTTCTCCTCAAATGACCCCGGGGGAAAATGGTAATTTGACTTTCCCCTTTCCCTTTTTGGTTTTAAGAAGAAAGGGAAACCAGAAAAAAGGGGTTTGGGGTGCAATCCCCTAGTTGTTTGTTGAGTTTTCAAAAAACCCAAAAAAGGGGGCCCCTAAGAGGGCTATAAGCTTGCTGAAGGCTCATTTTGAGAAGCATTATTTTATTTTTCCCTACTCACCCACTCAAGCACATACTGTTAGTTAGGCAGAATTCTCTACCACTGCAGATGTGAATGCTTGTACTTCCCTATTTCTTCAATCTAAGACATAAGAGCAAACTTTGTTTATAATTTATATATATATATATAATATATAATATATATATATATATATATATATTAATATATATATATATATATATATATACCATTTTTATATGAACACAATTTTGGGTGGAAATTATTTTGCCATTTACACATTTTCTTGATGAACAATACAATACTTCCAGAAGAAGCAGGCTTTTAGACGGAACGGTTTACACGATTACTGATCGAATATTCATGCTGAAAACATGGACGGTTTTGTGGATGTTTTCAAGATTTTCAAAAAAGCTTTTGGTCATATTAGGGGTCATGGTCTTCTGCTTAAATAATACAAATTTAGTATCAGAGGACTAGTTATGAAATACTAAGAAGCATTTATACGGCTTCAACAATACGCACACACACCACAAAACACACACACACACACACCACACACACACACACACACACACACACAACGCACACACAAAGGGAAAAAATGAAAAGAAAATCCAGTCCCGATTGTGTAGTGATAACACCATACAAACTTATCACGCTGGACTGAATTAATCATGGCGCATTAAAAACATTAATCAGTGAAAAAGGTTTGCTGGGTGTTGTGGCCATCAAAAGAAAATCATTTTAATAAACTGAAAAAAAATGGAAACAAAAAAGCAGCATTTAAAAACAAATTATTTCATTTGGTCCTTATTCATTTGAAAATGATATCTCTAAAAATATCCCAAACCCTCACACCATGCTGTCAAATTAAATTAGAGTGGATATCAATAAAATGCGATTTAGGGCAGTAACTCTATGAAAAACTTCAAACAATTAATCTCTAATAATTCATAAACTTGTTTTGAAACATTTTTTTTTCTTTTCTTTTTTTGTCCAAAATTTTTGAGTGGTGATGTATAAGTATCAGAAGGATGATTACTGTATTAATATCTTTTGACAAAGCAAGAAAAAAAATCTGGATGATGTTCACTGACAAAACTGTTATTCTAAATGTTATTTCATATTGCAGTTTATTGGCATATTTCTTTTTAGGAATCTTTTCTATAACACACACACACACACACACACACACACACACACACACACACACACACACACACACACAATCTAATGAAGCTTGGTAGTAGGTGTTAGTACTTTTCCACTTTCATCTGAACTGAGACGTTTAAAACAAACAAAGAAACAAACAAACAAAGGAAAAGAAAGTGAAAAAAAAAAGACAAAAGAAAAATCGACCGGAATGCTAAGCAACACTGCAAAAGTTTTGTGAAACAATCATGGGATAAACTAAGGCCCCCGCAGACGAAGGAGATGTTTCCCGCGTGGACACAGTTCTTAGACGCACTACACACCGAAGACGTAGCCAGCCACACCAAGCCAGTCAGCCAGTCAGTCAGTCCCCTGACCGCCGGGGTCGTTGGGGGGACGTAATGAGGCAGCCGCCACACCAAGACGCACGGTTACTATCTGACCTTTCACCTTACTTTATGCGCCGCACTCTGCGCGAAGGCCACCGTTCAAAGAAAGAAATTGATGTCTTCTCTCTTCCTAAAAGACTGGTTCACTCAAAAACGAGTAGGTCACCAGCGCGCATGTTAAAAAATAAAATAAAGTGCGACTCAGCCTGTTGGCCCCTGGAGCAAAATTTGGCAACAAGGGTCGCACACGATATTCAAAAAGTTCAAAGCAATGGCCAGGTTCAGGCCCAGGTAACCATAAAATATCTCGGGAAGTTAAAACAGAAAAATAAGTCAATATGCAAATCTCAAGACTGTCGTATCAATTTGATTTTTAATGAGACTGCATTTGTGGCAATCTTGATGGCACCCGGCAGTGAGTTCCACAGCCGTACAGAACCAGGATAAAAGAATGTAAGTGACTGTCAATATTTGATCAGGTATGGCGTAAGATTGACCGCCACTCTGGTGCTACTTTTATTCAATACTAGTTCTTCCACTGGGATATCAATTAGTTTAGCTCTGCCTTTGAAGAAGGTATTAAGTTTGATAAAATTTTTTAAAGCTCTTCTCTCTTCTAAGGGTTTCCATTCTAATTTCCTCATGTTCTTCCTAGTATTCCCTTTCTCTCTGATATGGTTCCCTGTCATTGTCAGATCAATACACAGAATCAAACTGGCAGCAGTCAGGTACTAGCAGGACGACATAAAATGCTTTCATACCATCGTAGATACCTGCCCATAAACTGGCGTGTTCAGCCTAGCTGTACACGTGTACTGTTGTCGATGGTCGCTGTACGGGAAGAAGCGCTGGTGACCTACTTGTTTTTGAGTGAACCAGTATTTTAGGAAGAAGAAGAAGAAGCCAACTCGCACGTCGTTTCACACAGGCTCACACTTGATTTAAACATGTTTCTCCATATTCAGCCGATTTTAAGTAGTCGCATGCACTTCTTTGCGTGTGCAACTCAGTCTTTTCAATTCTCGGCATGTTTGAACCAAGGAGAATATTCTGAGTATTTGATTTTTTTATATTTTTTTTTAACTGAATCGACATCAATGAACCTGTCGCCATATTGGAAGGGACTGAAGCCTTATGCATGAGTTATTTACTCCTGATCCGGAAAAGCGATTTTGACAGCAATATTGTTAAGGGAAGAAAACTTGAATAGAACACTGTTTTAATCTACCAACTATCCGCTCGCAGTATGGCGGACAGGTTCGGCCAATGCTTTGTTGGCAAGTATATGACCATAAATAAATATAAATGCCCAAAATAGATAGTCGTGAGCATTTATAAATGTTATTTTTTATGCCATTATTCACCTAACAGTAGCAGCCCCAGAAATGTTATAACCCATCGACAAAAACGTGAAATTAAAGAAGAGGGTATATCTGTTTACTCGATGAAAATGGAAAATGGAAAATGGAAACTCTGATCCCAAAAATTTTGAAAAATGTTTTAAAACCTATGTTTGTGCCTAAAACTATCATACTTTGTTGTGTGAATATTGGTTGAATATAAAGTAAAACCTTTCTTTAATAAAATCATAATACTTTGAAAATTTTGAAATTATATAATTACTGGTCTAAATTTCACTTATATTAAAATTCACTTAACGTCTTTCTTTAATAAAAAGAAAAAATCTTTCAACATAGGCATGTGTCTTCACAATTGTCATTGTCTGGAGCTCGTTCTCTAAACTGGGTGTTTACGGGTTACATAGACATACACTGTGTACGAATTATTCAAACTGTATAAGTTATCCAGAAAAACAGCTAAACAAACAATAACCACAGTCGATTGTTTTATTTCTAAAGTTATTCTCGTATGTGCTGCATCCTGATAAACTGATGGGTCTAATTATAGCTGGAATCCAAACCTTGCACACTCCATGATTGTCAACATTAAATACGTTTGGAAACATGTATATATGTCCAAAGGTTTTTTTGGTTGCTGACGTATATTAATTGGAAGAATATGTACTGTGTGGATGTTCAACGTAATTTGCTGATAGAACTCTTACGTACTTCAAACCTTAGAGTGTTGTTTATTAACAGTGTATTATGAGTGTTAAAAAAGAGCGAACATTTCTTATGATCTGGCCAGCAGTCGTTGGTACATTAGATATTTACCCTTATATTCAAGAAAATAACTGATCAGTCTTGCGGTAAATAACATTTCAAAAACTTATGAGAACATCAGGGGAGATAAAACGAAGTGACAAAGATGGATATGTCTTCTTAATAACCCTAAATCGTCCTAAAAAAATAGTTGGCAAAAATATAAATAAAAAGTAAATGTCAGAAATACAGAGTAGTAAGCATTTTACAAACGTTATTTTCTTATGTCATCATTCATCAAACAGCAGCAATCCCAGAAATGTTACACCCTATTTACACTGAAATGTGATTTTACAGAACAGCAATATACTCACTCGACGAAAGGGAATTAAAGGGGCAGAAGATAAAAAAACTCTGCTTCAAGCTGAACAGTAAGTAACATTAAAATGAAGTGACAAAGATGGAAGTAACATTAAAATGAAGTGACAAAGATGGATAGTCTTATGCCTAAACCATCAAATAGTTATCAAATATATGTAAACATAAATAAAAATAAATGTCAGAAAAAGTCATAAGCATTTATAAACGTCATTTTCTTATGTCATCATTCATCAAACAGTAGCATTCCCAGAAACATCACAACCTATTTACACTGAAATGTGATTTACTCAATGGAATGGAATCAAGGGCAGCAACTCAAGGGATAAAACTGATCCAACGAAGTTTTGAATATGATTTAAAACGCATGTTTCCACCCAAAACCACATATTTTGTGTACGAATATTGGTAAAATATTCCATCAAAATTCTGATTTATAAAATGATAATACTTTGGTAGTTTTAAATATTACATTACTGGTTTAAATTTCATTTACATTAAAATTTATTACACGTCCTATTTGACATTGATGCATGTTTTAATACTTCCTTTGCCTGGGGCCTGTTGTCTACAAGGGGCATATACAGACACTCTGTTTACATTTCAATAACAAATTTATGACACTACATTGATTTTGTGGTGAAACTACTAAATGGAAATTATGAACGGATCAACACAACACATTCTGTTTCCTCAGAACAGGTTGTTCTTGCATGTGCTAATTCCTGACAAAGTGATAACTTTAGTAAGATTCCAAACTTTGCGCTGCTATAATGGAACAAATTTCTATTAAAATCAAATTCAAATTACATTGAAGAAATGCAAATCAAAAAACAGCAAATCCAGACACAGCCTCAGATTACCAACGTTCAAAACGTTAATAAACTAGTTTAGAAAACATATTTTTCTGTCCAAAATTGTTCGTTTGTCGATGTATAATCATTAAAAGAATTTTTTACTGCTTGGATGTTGTTCTATGTTTTAAAAAAAGACAACCATATGATTTGCCGATAAAACTAATAATGTTTATTTCTAACTTTAGATTGCTGTTTTATTAACGATGAAATTAGAGAGTGAAAAAAACAAGATAACATTTCTTATGACCTGGCCAGCAGTCGTTGGTACACTAGCTGTTTTCCTTTATATTCAAGAAAATAAATATTCAGACAAAGAAAGTAGCATTCTAAAGATTCACGAGAAAATCAGGGAAATAAATGAAGTGACAAAGATGGATTAGTTGTATGCCAAAATCATCAGACATAAATAAAAAATAAATGCCAGAAAAGAGCCATAAGCATTTATAAATGTTATTTTCTTATGTCATCATTCATCAAACAGTAGCAATCCCAGAAATGTCACAACCTATTTAAAACTGAAATGTGATGTACTCAATGGAATGGAATCAAGGGCAGCAATCAAGGGATAAAACTGATCCAACGAAGGAAACCTAACACAGAGTAACTTTTATTCAAGACTGGCACAGCCTTTTAAACTTGAATAAAGTCAGACAAATACATAGACGAACAATCTAATAGTGGGAGAAAAAACAAGCGCAGGCCAACAACTGAACTGACTTCATAGTAATGACTTGGCAAAGATTTGGACTTAATGAGGGGAGGGGGGGGGGTTGAAGATGGAGAAACTGGGAACATGAAATTAAAAAAAAAAATGCTACCGATATGAAAACTCTTCACTAGCTGCATAAGGGAACCATCACAATCCCTTTTGAAGGCAGATTATTTGTATTGCCTAGATGCATGTGTTAGTACTTGCTGCGTCTGGGGCCTGTTGTCTACATGGTGCATATACAGACACACTGATTACATTACACTAACAAATTTATGACACTACTTTGATTTCGTGGTGAATTACTAAATGGAAATTATGAACGGATCAACACAACACATTTCTGTTTCCTCAAAGAGGTTGTTCTTACACGTGCTAATTCCTGACAAAGTGATAACTTTAATAAGATTCCAAACCTTGCTATTAAAAACATATTCAAATTATATTGAAGAAATGCGAATCAAAAACATTAAGTCCAGACACAGCCTCAGATTACTAACGTTCAAAACGTTAATAAACTTGTTTAGAAAACATATTTTTCTGTCTAAAATTCTTCGTTTGTCGATGTGTAATCATTACAAGAATATTTACTGCTTGGATGTTGTTCTATGTAAAATAAAAAAAAATAAAAAAAATTAAAAAAAACAGCCGCCGTGGCGAAGTGGTTAGCATCGCGGACTCCAGGCTGGGAGGTCGTGGGTTTCGAATCCCATCAGAGTCATGTGGTTTTTTTCTGCCCGACCGGCTCCTACCCAGAGTTGAGTCTGCTGCGGACTCAGTTGGGAAGACTGGGACCACACAGTCGAGTTTCATCCACTTAATGGATGCGTTTCTGAGAGTGTTGCTCAAATTTCCTGACCAACACTGCAGGTGCCTGTATCTCTCGGGCCTGGTTGACGCCAGGATATATTATGAAAGGAAGCGTAGAGTACAGCCCTGTCATGTAGCCTCAGACCGAAATGGAAATCCGTAGCATAAACTTAATCATCCTCATTCCCATTGATCAGCATTAAAAAAAAAAAAGTCTCAAATTCTGTGGCCCTTCATGCCCTGCTCTCATGGTGACCTCAGTTTCGATGTCCTCTCCACGGCTGTGGCCTTGGTTTGCTTCCGTCATGGTCACCGGTATCGGCGAGTCCATGGGGGCTGTCGTTGGACGGACGTGGTGGCGCCCTCCGGAGGGGGAGCTCACTCACGCCGGCTCCGCGACTAAGCAAATTTTTGTCATCTGTAGGGGGCTTAGTTTGGTGGTGTCCTGCGTGTGTTAGATCAGAACTGAACACCACCGAAGTGACTCGGCAGCAGTGCAGTGTCCCCCTCCGGTGGGTTGCCTCATGACGACTTGACATTGACTGCTCCCTGTGGATTGCTGGTGCTGGGGCTGCGGCAGGGCCGACCGGCTATGGCTGTGGACGGGGTAATCGGAATGAGCGGCGTGGTGCACTGCCTCTGAGGTAGCGCAGAGGTTGGGACAGCACAAAAAAAAAAAAAAAAAAAAAAAGACAAAAAATAATATTTGTCGATTAACTATTTTGTTTTATTTCTAACCTTAGATTGCTGTTTTTGTTAACGATGTATTTAGAGAATGAAAAATAACAACATTTCTTATGATCTGGCCAGCAGTCGGTGGTACATTAGCTATTTTCCTTTATATTCAAGAACATAAATGTTCAGACAGAACAGTAAGAAAAATTTTAAAAAATTCACGAGAAAATCAGGAGATAAATGAAGCGACAAAGATGGATAGTCATATGCCTAAATCATCAGACATAAATAAAAAATAAACGCCAGAAAACAGCCATAAGCATTTATAAATGTTATTTTCTTATGTCATCATTCATCAAACAGTAGCAATCCCAGAAATGTCATTTACACTGAAATGTGATGTACGCTATGGAATGGAATCAAGGGCAGCAACTCAAGGAATAAAAGTGATTCCAACCAAGTTTCGAATAGGATTTAAAACGCATGTTTCCATCCAAAACTATCATATTTTGTTGTACGAATATTGGTAAAATATTCCATCAAAATTTTGATTTATAAAATGATATTTTGATAGTTTTCAAATTACAACATTACTGGTTTAAATTTCATTTAACACTAAAATTTATCAAATGTCCTTTTTGATGATTTTTAAAGATATAGAATGCATGTATTAGTACTTGCTGTGTCTAGGGCCTGTTGTCTACATGGTTCATATACAGATACACAGAGTACATTGCAACACAAGTTTATGATGCTACGTTGATTTCGTGATTTGAACTACTAAATGGAAATTATGAACGGATCAACACGACACATTTCTGTTTCCTCAGAACGGTTGTTTCTTGCATGTGCTAATTCTTGACAAAGTGATAACTTTAGTAAGATTCCAAAGCTTGCGCTGCTATAATAAGAACAAATGTCTATTAAAATCAAATTCAAATTATATAGAAGAAATGCGAATCAAAAACATTAAGTCCAGACACCGCCTCAGATAACCAACATTCAAAACGTTAATAAACTTGTTTAAACAAACATATTTTTCTGTCTAAAAGTGTTCGTTTGTCGATGCATAATCACTAAAAGAAATCTTTACTGCTTGGATGTTGTTCTATGTTTAAAAAAAAAAAAGGCAAAATATAATTTGCCGATAAAAACTAATATGTTTATTTCTAACTTTAGATTGCTGTTTTATTAACGATGTATTTTTGAGAGTGAAAAAAAACAAACCCCTTTCTTATGACCTGGCCAGCAGTCGTTGGTACATTAGCTGTTTTCCTTTATATTCAAGAAAATAAATATTCAGACAAAGAAAGTAAGTAACATTCTAAAAATTCACGAGAAAATCGGAAATAAATGAAGTGACAAAGATGGATAGTTGTATGCCAAAATCATCAGACATAAATAAAAAGATAAATGCCAGAAAAGAGCCATAAGCATTTATAAATGTTATTTCTTATGTCATCATTCATCAAACAGTAGCAATCCCAGAAATGTCAGAACCGATTTACACTGAAATGTGATGTACTCAATGGAATGGAATCAAGGGCAGCAACTCAAGGAATAAAAATGATTCCAACAAAGTTTCGAATAGGATTTAAAACGCATTTTCCATCCAAAATTTCATTTTTTGTGTCGAAATTGGTAAAATTTCCATAAAAATTTTTTGATTATAAAATAAAACTTGGTAGTTTTTAAAATTACCATTCGGTTTAAATTCATTTACTTCAATTTATTAAAATGCCCTTTTTTGATGATTTTGGGGGAATAGATGCATGTATTGGGAACTCGCCCCCCACTCACGCATTTTATAGCATCAACACCGGGGAAGGGGGCAGCTCTCCTTTAAAGATGGACTGAGGGGGTCGCGTCTTGGGGGGCCGAAAACCCTTCCCAGCCAGTGGTACGGACTCTGGATTTGTCCCCCCGGGGAGGGGCCCTGGAGGTGTAAAGGGAGCGCTCCTGACGCGACTACCTCCTGGAAATCCCGGGCTTTTAAAGGGGTGACAGACATGGGGGGCATCCTACGGGGGTTGGGCTGAAAAATTGCCCTCTGGGCCGCATCGCATGCCCCCAATTTTGGGGACTCTGCAGCGTCCACGACTTTCTCTTGCCCCCCCTGAGGCGGCCTCACGCGAAAGGGCCATCCCACCCGAGATGAAAAAGGCCGCCCGTGGGGCCCAAACGCCTGATGTTTGGGGGGCGCACAAACCCCAAAACCGACCCCCGTCGGGCGACCAAGATCCTGAAAAAGAAAACCCAAAATCAAGGACCAACCCCCAAACCCTTTTAAACCAACTTTCAAAAAGATTTGACTAGATTTACCAATGGGTTTAAGAGGAAACGCGACCCCTGGGGGCAAAAGCGCGACCCTCACCGAAACTCCCCCCTTTTGCGGCACAACGTTGCCACAAATATCAAATTTTTTCTCATGGAACCTTTTTCCTTAAGGCCTCGCCAAAAGGGCGTTAATCCCCACCATCAAAGCAACTCACCCCAAGCAAATGCTGCTGGGGGTTTTGTCACATTTTCATATACAGCCCTGAATTTTATTACCCAACAAATTTATGACAGTACGTTATTTTGGGGGGGATTACTAAATGGGAAATTTTGAACGGGCAACACAACACTTTCTGTTTTCCCCAGAAGGGTTTTCTTCACGTCTAAATCCCAAAAGTGATAACTTTAGTTTCCCCCAAACCCTTCATAAAATCCATTTAAATTTTATTGAAAAAAACGAACAAAAACATTAATCCAACACAGCCTCAATTTTTTAACGTTCAAAAAGTTAAAAACTTTTTTAAAAAAAATATTTTTTCGTCTAAAATTTTTCGTTGTCATGTAAAAATTTTCAAAATATTTACTGCTTGATTTGTTCTATGTTTTTTTAAAAATATAAAAAAAGACAAAAATATAATTTGCCGATTAAACTAATATATTTATTTCTAACTTTAGATTGCTGCTTTATTAACGTGTATTTAGAGAATGAAAAAAACAACAACATTTCTTATGATCTGGCCAGCAGTCGTTGGTACATTAGCTATTTTCCTTTATATTCAAGAAAATAAATATTCAGACTGAACAGTAAGTAACATTCTAAAAATTCACGAGAAAATCAGGAGATAAATGAAGTGACAAAGATGGATAGTCGTATGCCTAAATCATCAGACTTTAAATAAAAAATAAATGCCAGAAAAGAGCCATAAGCAAATATAAATGTTATTTTCTTATGTCATCATTCCTCAAACAGTAGCAATCCAGAAATGTCATTTACACTGAAATGTGATGTACTCAATGGAATGGAATCAAGGGCAGCAACTTCAAGGAATAAAGTTTCGAATAGGATTTAAAACGCATGTTTCCATCCAAAACTACCATATTTTGTTGTACGAATATTGGTTAAATATTCCATCAAAATTTTGATTTATAAAATGATAATATTTTGAAAGTTTTCAAATTACAACATTACTGGTTTAAATTTCATTTACATTAAAATTTATTAAATGTCCTTTTTGATGATTTAAAAAAAATATAGATGCATGTATTAGTACTTGCTGTATCTAGGCCCTGTTGTCTACATGGTTCATATACAGATACACAGAGTATATTCAACACAAGTTTATGACGCTACGTTGAATTCGTGATGAAACAACTAAATGGAAATTATGAACGGATCAACATGACACATTTCTGTTTCCTCAGAAGAGGTTGTTCTTGCATGTGCTAATTCCTGACAAAGTGATAACTTTAGTAAGATTCCAAAGCTTGCGCTGCTATAATAGAACAAATTTCTATTTTAAAATCAATTCAAATTATATTGAAGAAATGCGAATCAAAAACATTAAGTCCAGACACAGCCTCAGATTACTAACGTTCAAAACATTAATAAACTTGTTTAGAAAACATATTTTTCTGTCTAAAATTCTTCGTTTGTCAAATTAAAAATCTTTAAAACAAAATATTTCTGTTTTTAAATTTGTTTAGTTTAAAAAAACGACAAAAAAAATAAAATTTCCCTTTAAAAAAAAATTATTTTATTTCAACCCTTTGGGATTGCTGTTTTAAAAAGATTGAAATTTAGAGAATAAAAAAAAACCAAAAAATTTCTTATTTGGGCCCAGCAGTCTTTGGGTACATTAGCTTTTTTTCCTTTAAAATTTAAAGGAAAAAAAAAATTTCAATAACCCAGTAATAACTTTCAAAATTCACGAAAAAAATTCGGAGATAAATAAAGTGAAAAAGAGGGATAGTTTATCCCTAAATCATCAGACAAAATTTTAAAAAAATTTAAATCCCAAAAAAAACCATAAAAAATTTAAAAATTTTTTATTTTCTTATGTCATCATTCCTCAAAAGTACCCTTCCCCGAAATGTCATTTACACTGAAATGTGATGTACTCAATGGGGAAAGGAATCAAGGGCAGCAATCAAGGAATAAAAATGATTCCAAAAAAGTTTCGAATAGGATTTAAAAGCATTTTTTTCCTCCAAAAAAAAACCATATTTTTGTTGTACGAATATTGGAAAATAAATTTCCCTCAAAAATTTTGTTTTTAAAAAATGATAATATTTTGAAAGTTTTCCCAATTTCAACATTACTTGGTTTAAAATTTTATTTACATTAAAATTTATTAAAAAGGGCCTTTTTTATGATTTTTAAAAAAAAAATAGATGTTTTAAATTTGTACTTGGGTTCCCAAAGGGTTGGAGGGTTTAAAGGTTCATAACAAAAACCACGTGGTAAAAATTTTCCCAAGTTTATGGGACGCCGGAAAAAAATTTCGTTTGGGCCTTTTTAAAGGAAAAATTTTAAAAGGAATTCAACCAAAAACCCCCAAATTTTGTTTCCCCAAAAGAGGGTTTTTTCATAAACCCAATTTCTGCCCCAAAGGGTTTTTATTCTTTTTAAAATAAAAAAAATTTTTAAAGCTTGCGCTGCTAAATTTAAAAAATTTTATTTTTAAAACAAATTTTAAATTTTAATTTAAGAAATTTCGGGAAACAAAAAACCCAAATCCCAAAACAGCCCCAATTACCCCAAATTTAAAAAAAGTTAATAAAATTTTTTAAAAAAAAAAATTTTTTTTTGTCTAAAATTTGTTTTTCGATGTTTTAAAAAATTAAAAGAATCTTTAAATGTTGGGTGTTTAAGTTTAAAAAAAAAAAACAAAAAAAATAATTTCCCATAAAACTAAAAATGTTTTTTTTTCCCAAATTTAGATTGCTGTTTTATTAACATGTAATTTAGAGAGTGGAAAAAAAGGGAAACCCCTTTTTTTTTTTAGACCCCAGCATCGTTGGACACTAGCGTTTTTCCCTTTTTTTCAAAAAAATAAATATTCAAAGAATAAGTAACATTCTAAAATTTACGAGGGAAAAAAAGGGAAATAAATAAGTGACAAAGATGGGTAGTTTTTTCCAAAATATCAACATACATAAAAAATAAAAAGCCGGGAAAAACCTTAAACAATTTTATAAATTTTTTATTTTCTTAAGTCTTTATTTATCAAAAAGTAGCAAACCCAGAAATTCACCAAACCATTTACACGGGAAAAAAAATTAACTCAATGGAAAGGAATCAAGTGGGAGAATTTAAGGGAAAAAAATGATTCCCAAAAAGTTTTGGGAAAAATTTAAAAAAGCATGTTTCCCTCCAAAACTTTTTTTTATATTTTTGTTGTACGAAAAATTGGTTTTAAAAAATTTCCCTCAAAAATTTTTAATTTTTAAAAAATAATACATTTGGGAAATTTTCAAATTACAAAATTTCGGAATTTAAAATTTTTTTACATTAATTTTTTTAAATGTTTTTGATGAAATTTTTTTTGGGGGGAAAAGATTCAAGTATTAGTACTTTGCTGGGGGTCCTTTTGGGGCCCTGTTGTCCTTTTTTGATGTTGGGGGGTTTTAACAAGACACACTGATTTTCTTTACAAAACAAAATTTAGGCCCACTTTTAAATTTTTTTGGGGAATTTCTAAAAGGGAAAAAATTTAGCCAACACAAAATTTTGTTTCCCCAAAGAGGGGTTTTACACCCTAATTCCTGACAAAGTGATAACTTTAGTAAGATTCCAAACCTTGCTATTAAAATCACATTCAAATTATATTGAAGAAATGCGAATCAAAAACATTAGGTCCAGACACAGCCTCAGATTACTAACGTTCAAAACGTTAATAAACTTGTTTAGAAAACATATTTTTCTGTCTAAAATTCTTCGTTTGTCGATGTATAATCATTACAGAATATTTACTGCTTGGATGTTGTTCTATGTTTAAAAAAAAAGAAGACAAAAAATATAATTTGCCGATAAAACTAATATGTTTATTTCTAACTTTAGATTGCTGCTTTATTAACGTGTATTTAGAGAATGAAAGAAAACACCAACATTCTTATGATCTGGCCAGCAGTTGTTGGTACATTAGCTATTTTCCTTTATATTCAAGAAAATAAATATTCAGACTGAACAGTAAGTAACATTCTAAAAATTCACGAGAAAATCAGGAGATAAATGAAGTGACAAAGATGGATAGTCGTGTGCTTAAATCATCAGACATAAATAAAAATTAAATGCCAGAAAAGAGCCATAAGCAAATATAAATGTTATTTTCTTACGTCATCATTCATCAAACAGTAGCAATCCCAGAAATGTCATTTACACTGAAATGTGATGTACTCAATGGAATGGAATCAGGGCAGCAACTCAAGGAATAAAAGTGATTCCAACCCAAGATTCGAATAGGATTTAAAACGCATGTTTCCATCCAAAACTACCATATTTTGTTGTACGAATATTGGTTAAATATTCCATCAAAATTTTGATTTATAAATGATAATATTTTGAAAGTTTTCAAATTACAAACATTACTGGTTTAAATTTCATTTACATTAAAATTTATTAAATGTCCTTTTTGATGATTTTTTTAAAAATATAGATGCATGTATTAGTACTTGCTGTGTCAAGGGTCTGTAGTCTACATGGTTCATATACAGATACACAGAGTACATTGCAACACAAGTTTATGACGCTACGTTGATTTCGTGATGAAACTACTAAATGGAAATATGAACGGATCAACACGACACATTTCTGTTTCCTCAGAAGAGGTTGTTCTTGCATATGCTAATTCCTGACAAAGTGATAACTTTAGTAAGATTCCAAAGCTTGCGCTGCTATAATAGAACAAATTTCTATTTTAAAATCAATTTCAAATTATATTGAAGAAATGCGAATCAAAAACAGCAAGTCCAGACACAGCCTCAGATTACCAACGTTCAAAACGTTAATAAACTTGTTTAAAAAACATATGTTTCTGTCTAAAAGTGTTCGTTTGTCGATGTATAATAATAAAAGAATCTTTACTGCTTGGATGTTGTTCTATGTTTTAAAAAAAAGTACAAAAATATAATTTGCCGATAAAACTAATATGTTTATTTCTAACTTTAGATTGCTGTTTTATTAACGATGTAATTAGAGAGTGAAAAAAAGGATAACATTTCTTATGACCTGGCCAGCAGTCGTTGGTACACTAGCTGTTTTCCTTTTATATTCAAGAAAATAAATATTCAGACAAAGAAAGTAAGTAACATTCTAAAAATTCACGAGAAAATCAGGGAAATAAATAAAGTGACAAAGATGGATAGTTGTATGCCAAAATCATCAGACATAAATAAAAGAAAAATGCCAGAAAAGAGCCATAAGCATTTATAAATGTTATTTTCTTATGTCATCATTCATCAAACAGTAGCAATCACAGAAATGTCACAACCGATTTACACTGAAATGTGATGTACTCAATGGAATGGAATCAAGGGCAGCAACTCAAGGAATAAAAGTGATTCCAACAAAGTTTCGAATAGGATTTAAAACGCATGTTTCCATCCAAAACTATCATATTTTGTTGTACGAATATTGGTAAAATGTTCCATCAAAATTTTGATTTATAAAATGATAATACTTTGGTAGTTTTCAAATTAAAACATTACTGGTATAAATTTCGTTTACATTCAGATTTATTAAATGTCCTTTTTGATGAATTTTTTGGGACATAGATGCATGTTTTAGTACTTGCTGTGCAGGTGGTCCGTTGTGTGAGGGTTCTCCGTCCAGTGCGTCACTTGTATTTGCTGTGTCTGGGCCTGTTGTCTACATGGTGCATATACAGACACACTGATTACATTACACTAACAAATTTATGACACTACGTTGATTTCGTGGTGAATTACTAAATGGAAATTATGAACGGATCAACACAACACATTTCTGTTTCCTCAGAAGAGGTTGTTCTTACACGTGCTAATTCCTGACAAAGTGATAACTTTAGTAAGATTCCAAACCTTGCTATTAAAATCACATTCAAATTATATTGAAGAAATGCGAATCAAAAACATTAAGTCCAGACACAGCCTCAGATTACTAACGTTCAAAACGTTAATAAACTTGTTTAGAAAACATATTTTTCTGTCTAAAATTCTTCGTTTGTCGATGTATAATCATTACAAGAATATTTACTGCTTGGATGTTGTTCTATGTTTAAAAAAAAAAAAAGACAAAAATATAATTTGCCGATAAAACTAATATGTTTATTTCTAACTTTAGATTGCTGCTTTATTAACGGTGTATTTAGAGAATGAAAAGAAAACACAACATTTCTTATGATCTGGCCAGCAGTGTTGGTACATTAGCTATTTTCCTTTATATTCAAGAAAATAAATATTCAGACTGAACAGTAAGTAACATTCTAAAAATTCACGAGAAAATCAGGAGATAAATGAAGTGACAAAGATGGATAGTCGTATGCCTAAATCATCAGACATAAATAAAAATAAATGCCAGAAAAGAGCCATAAGCAAATATAAATGTTATTTTCTTATGTCATCATTCATCAAACAGTAGCAATCCCAGAAATGTCATTACACTGAAATGTGATGTACTCAATGGAATGGAATCAAGGGCAGCAACTCAAGGAATAAAAGTGATTCCAACCAAGTTTCGAATAGGATTTAAAACGCATGTTTCCATCCAAAACTACCATATTTTGTTGTACGAATATTGGTTAAATATTCCATCAAAATTTTGATTTATAAAATGATAATATTTTGAAAGTTTTCAAATTACAACATTACTGGTTTAAATTTCATTTACATTAAAATTTATTAAATGTCCTTTTGATGATTTTAAAAAAATATAGATGCATGTATTAGTACTTGCTGTGTCAAGGGTCTGTAGTCTACATGGTTCATATACAGATACACAGAGTACATTTCAACACAAGTTTATGACGCTACGTTGATTTCGTGATGAAACTACTAAATGGAAATTATGAACGGATCAACACGACACATTTCTGTTTCCTCAGAAGAGGTTGTTCTTGCATATGCTAATTCCTGACAAAGTGATAACTTTAGTAAGATTCCAAAGCTTGCGCTGCTATAATAGAACAAATTTCTATTTTAAAATCAATTTCAAATTATTTGAAGAAATGCGAATCAAAAACAGCAAGTCCAGACACAGCCTCAGATTACCAACGTTCAAAACGTTAATAAACTTGTTTAAAAAACATATGTTTCTGTCTAAAAGTGTTCGTTTGTCGATGTATAATAATAATTAAAAGAATCTTTACTGCTTGGATGTTGTTCTATGTTTAAAAAAAAAGACAAAAATATAATTTGCCGATAAAACTAATATGTTTATTTCTAACTTTAGATTGCTGTTTTATTAACGATGTATTTAGAGAGTGAAAAAAAAGGATAACATTTCTTATGACCTGGCCAGCAGTCGTTGGTACACTAGCTGTTTTCCTTTATATTCAAGAAAATAAATATTCAGACAAAGAAAGTAAGTAACATTCTAAAAATTCACGAGAAAATCAGGGAAATAAATAAAGTGACAAAGATGGATAGTTGTATGCCAAAATCATCAGACATAAATTTTAAAAAAAATGCCAGAAAAGAGCCATAAGCATTTATAAATGTTATTTTCTTATGTCATCATTCATCAAACAGTAGCAATCCAGAAATGTCACAACCGATTTACACTGAAATGTGATGTACTCAATGGAATGGAATCAAGGGCAGCAACTCAAGGAATAAAAGTGATTCCAACAAAGTTTCGAATAGGATTTAAAACGCATGTTTCCATCCAAAACTATCATATTTTGTTGTACGAATATTGGTAAAATGTTCCATCAAAATTTTGATTTATAAATGATAATACTTTGGTAGTTTTCAAATTACAACATTACTGGTATAAATTTCATTTACATTCAGATTTATTAAATGTCCTTTTTGATGAATGTTTTTGGGACATAGATGCATGTATTAGTACTTGCTGTGCAGGTGGTCCGTGTGTGAGGGTTCTCGTCCAGTGCGTCACTTGTACTTGCTGTGTCTGGGGCCTGTTGTCTACATGGTGCATATACAGACACACTGATTACATTACACTAACAAATTTATGACACTACTTTGATTTCGTGGTGAATTACTAAATGGAAATTATGAACGGATCGAACACAACACATTTCTGTTTCCTCAGAAGAGGTGGTTCTTACACGTGCTAATTCCTGACAAAGTGATAACTTTAGTAAGATTCCAAACCTTGCTATTAAAATCACATTCAAATTATATTGAAGAAATGCGAATCAAAAAATTAGGTCCAGACACAGCCTCAGATTACTAACGTTCAAAACGTTAATAAACTTGTTTAGAAAACATATTTTTCTGTCTAAAATTCTTCGTTTGTCGATGTATAATCATTACAAGAATATTTACTGCTTGAATGTTGTTCTATGTTTAAAAAAAAAAAAGACAAAAATATAATTTGCCGATTAAACTAATATGTTTATTTCTAACTTTAGATTGCTGTTTTTTAACGATGTATTTAGAAAATGAAAAAAACACAATAGATTTCTTATGATCTGGCCAGCAGTCGTTGGTACATTAGCTATTTTCCTTTAATTCAAGAAAATAAATGTTCAGACTGAACAGTAAGTAACATTCTAAAAATTCACGAGAAAATCAGGAGATAAATGAAGTGACAAAGATGGATAGTCGTATGCCTAAATCATCAGACATAATTAAAAAATAAATGCCAGAAAAGAGCCATAAGCATTTATAAATGTTATTTTCTTATGTCATCATTCATCAAACAGTAGCAATCCCAGAAATGTCATTTACACTGAAATGTGATGTACTCAATGGAATGGAATCAAGGGCAGCAACTCAAGGAATAAAAGTGATTCCAACAAAGTTTCGAATAGGATTTAAAACGCATGTTTCCATCCAAAACTACCATATTTTGTTGTACGAATATTGGCTAAATATTCCATCAAAATTTTGATTTATAAAATGATAATATTTTGAAAGTTTTCAAATTACAACATTACTGGTTTAAATTTCATTTACATTAAAATTTATTAAATGTCCTTTTTGATGATTTTTTTAAAATATAGATGCATGTATTAGTACTTGCTGTGTCAAGGGTCTGTTGTCTACATGGTTCATATACAGATACACAGAGTACATTTCAACACAAGTTTATGACGCTACGTTGATTTCGTGATGAAACTACTAAATGGAAATTATGAACGGATCAACACGACACATTTCTGTTTCCTCAGAAGAGGTTGTTCTTGCATGTGCTAATTCCTGACAAAGTGATAACTTTAGTAAGATTCCAAAGCTTGCGCTGCTATAGTAGAAAGAAACTCGTGGAGAGCGTGGCAGCAGAGAGTCCTCAGAAGAGAAGCCCCCTTCAAGCAAGTGTTTCGGCCCTTATCTCCTGACACTCTAGGGGGGTTGGGCCACACCCGGTTCATGACTCCGGATGTCCCTCTGCTGCCCCCTTTTTTTCCCCATCTTGGGACGAGCCATGGCACACATTTCTATTTAAAATCAAATTCAAATTATATTGAAGAAATGCGAATCAAAAACAGCAAGTCCAGACACAGCCTCAAATTACCAACGTTCAAAACGTTAATAAATTTGTTTAAAAAACATATTTTTCTGTCTAAAAGTGTTCGTTTGTCGATGTATAATCATTAAAAGAATCTTTACTGCTTGGATGTTGTTCTATGTTTAAAAAAAAGACAAAAATATTAATTTGCCGATAAAACTAATATGTTTATTTCTAACTTTAGATTGCTGTTTTATTAACGATGTATTTAGAGAGTGAAAAAAAAAATGATAACATTTCTTATGACCTGGCCAGCAGTCGTTGGTACACTAGCTGTTTTCCTTTATATTCAAGAAAATAAATATTCAGACAAAGAAAGTAAGTAACATTCTAAAAATTCACGAGAAAATCAGAGAAATAAATGAAGTGAAAAAGATGGATAGTTGTATGCCAAAATCATCAGACATAAATAAAAAATAAATGCCAGAAAACAGCCATAAGCATTTATAAATGTTATTTTCTTATGTCATCATTCATCAAACAGTAGCAATCCCAGAAATGTCACAACCGATTTTCACCGAAATGTGATGTACTCAATGGAATGGAATCAAGGGCAGCAACTCAAGGAATAAAAGTGATTCCAACAAAGTTTCGAATAGGATTTAAAATGCATGTTTCCATCCAAAACTATCATATTTTGTTGTACGAATATTGGTAAAATATTCCATCAAAATTTTGATTTATAAAATGATAATACTTTGGTAGTTTTCAAATTACAACATTACTGGTTTAAATTTCATTTACATTCAGATTTATTAAATGTCCTTTTTGATGATTTGTTTTGGGATATAGATGCATGTATTAGAACTTACTGTGTCTGGGGCTTGTTGTCTACATGGTGCATATACAGACACACTGATTACATTACACTAACAAATTTATGACACTACGTTGATTTCGTGGTGAATTACTAAATGGAAATTGTGAACGGATCAACACAACACATTTCTGTTTCCTCAGAAGAGGTTGTTCTTACACATGCTAATTCCTGACAAAGTGATGACTTTAGTAAGATTCCAAACCTTGTCATAAAAATCACATTCAAATTATATTGAAGAAATGCGAATCAAAAACATTAAGTCCAGACACAGCCTCAGATTACTAACGTTCAAAACGTTAAAATACTTGTTTAAAAAACATATTTTTCTGTCTAAAATTCTTCGTTTGTCGATGTATAATTACAAGAATCTTTACTGCTTGGATGTTGTTCTATGTAAAAAAAAATACATATATAAATATATATATAATTTGCCGATTAAACTAATATGTTTATTTCTAACTTTAGATTGCTGTTTTATTAACGATGTATTTAGAGAGTGAAAAAAAGTTAATATTTCTTATGACCTGGCCAGCAGTTGTTGGTACATTAGCTATTTTCCTTTATCTTCAAGAAAATAAATATTCAGACTGAACAGTAACATTCTAAAAATTCACGAGAAAATCAGGAGATAAATGAAGAGACAAAGATTGATAGTCGTATGCCTAAATCATCAGACATAAATAAAAAATAAATGCCAGAAAAGAGCCATAAGCATAAAATGTTATTTTCTTATGTCATCATTCATCAAACTGTAGCAATCCCAGAAATGTCACAACCTATTTACACTGAAATGTGATTTTGTCAATAGAATGGAAAATCAAGGGCAGAAATTCAAGGGATAAAACTCTGAATCCAACAAAGTTTTGAATAGGATTTAGAACACATGTTTCCACCCAAAACTATCACATATTGTTGTATGAATATTTGGTTAAATATTCAATTAAAACTTTCATTTATAAAATGATAATACTTTGTTAGTTTTTAAATTACAACATTACTGGTTTAAATTTCATCTACATCAAAATTCATTAGACGTCTTTTTTACTGCTTGGATGTTCTTTGGAGAGAAAAAAAGAC
>JAFLJL010006764.1:0-10746 GCA_018398815.1 Conus ventricosus
GAAAGACATGGAGAATCCGCACAAGCGTAAAGATGTCAGATTGGTCACCAGAGAGAATGAAGCAATTAAGCTGACTTCAAAACCTAATTATCAGGACTTCAGAAGATTTCATGATCAGCTTTTTTGGCATAATGATGAAAAAAAGAAAGTCAAATTAGACAAACCTGTATTTATTGGGTTTACTGTTTTAGAATTATCAAAGCTTTTGATGTTAGAGTTTCTTTATGACATACTTTAAACCTTCGTATCCAGAGTCCAGAGTACTTTACACAGATACAGATAGTTTTGTTATAGATATCCCTATGAAGACATCTATAAAGACATGGAATTAGAAGTAGCTAAAGGAGCGAGCGGATGGTATGACACGTCCGATTTCCTAAAGATTCGCCTTTGCATTCAATTACTAATAAGAAGGTTTTAGGAAAGATGAAGGATGAATTATCTGGAAAGGTGATCAAGGAGTATGTGGGGTTAAGGTCAAAAATGTACAGTATTTCGAGCCAGGAGAAAATCATTAAGAAAGCAAAGGGAATATCTCGCAGTGTTGTGCAGTCAAACATATCACATGGCAATACAAAGAAGCATTGTTTGGCAATAAGACTTTTCATCATGACAACGTAAAACTGCGATCTAATCTACATGAGATCAACACAACAGTTGTAACAAAGAAGTCATTAGATAGAACAAACACAAAACGGGTGTTTGTTAATCCGGAGTTTTCATATGCAATCGGGCACTGGAGGGCCGCATAAACAGGGGGGTTTATATTTTTCATCAACTTTTATTTATAGATCAATCATAGCTTCATCCAATTCATTTAAATCTTTTCTCATGTTTGCTTGACGAGTTCGAATTTTTTTATTATTTTCAAGATATTCTTTTTCCCAATTTGGGGGTTTGTGTTGTAGGTGATCTGGATGATTTAGCATGCATTGATTAATCCTCGAAAATGTTTCCTTAATAGCATTACACGCCTTAAATGATTCCCGTATCATTTTCAAGGTCTCTTTCCTTTACCATTCTTGTTTCGTTCTGCGCTTCCTTCTGGCCTCCATTTTAAACCAAAATATGTTTACGTAAATTAATTAAAGCGAACTGTGTCTGGCGGGAATTATCTGCAGTTCTTCTTTCACAAAAGATCTTTGAGGAGCTGGTTGTTTTGTTGTTTCAGTTTCTCGCAAATAATACACGGGCGGATTCATCTTTACAATTCTTTTTATTTCATACGGGTCAACACTCCAAACTGGATCGGTTGCCCTGATGCGAGTGTCCCCTTCTGCTTCTCCCGGTAATAAAGGTACCTTACTTTCAAACCAACGGTAATAGTTTTGCTGGGTGTACTGGAGTCTTCAGCAACATTTATTGTTTTTCTTTTGATTGCTTGTACTGGCTTTAGCCCTTTAAATTCTTCATTATTCATTGCGCGCAAAACTGAGGGCAGTCTTCTAACCCATTCTGTGTTGCGAGAGTTGTCAATAAGCTCTCTGTGATAACTGGTAGGAGAAAAGTCTTTCGGCTAACTGTTTGTTAAAGTTTTCAACTAAAGCCTGTGATCTGTGAACTCCCGGGAATGCCTCTTCTAATATGTAACTCTGTGTTTTAACAATAATTGATTCACTTGGCCTTTAAATTCTTTCCATCATCGACTTGAATCATGCGAGGGAAAGTTAGTGGGCCTCGTTGGTATATCAGTTTGTATGGCAACAGCAACAGCAGAAGCACTCTTTTGTGTTAATGGTTCTGCATCTTTGTATCTTGAAGCTATGTCAATGACTGTGATGTGCGTACTTAAATCTTTTTCGTCTAATCCTATCAGAGGGTAAATATAGAAGGTCCATTTGATGGGTGTCGTTTGGAGTTGTATTGACAAAGTGTGGTCTCTGTATTCGTCTGGGTGCAGGTAAATAAATTTGCCAAATCGCTTGTTTAGATAACCATTCCTTTGCTGTTTGTTCACTGACTCCTGCCGCTTGGCTTAGCTTTTGTATTGCTGTGATACCCTTCCAATATCCTTGGGTGAATAATAGATTTTGTTCATTTTTTATTCAGCCAATATTATGTGCAACAAAATACACGACGGACATACCAACGACAATAAACGCAATTTCTTGCATCTTTTGTTTTTCTGATGGTTGATAAAAGTCACTGAATTTTGGTGGGGGCAATGTCTGGACCGGTTTGCCTGTTACTAGATAATATTCTTTTATTGCTTGGTCAACATTTTTAAATGTGTAAGCTGCATGCCCCTGTTCTTTCAGCGTGTCATTAATAAAATCTAACTGCTCAAGTCTCTGCCTTTCATAAGCGTCTTGTGCAGCTGCTAGTTGCTCCATAGCTTTGTTATGTCTTTTTCTCTCGCTGTCATTCCCCAGTTTACTAAATGCAAAATTACTGCCGCTAAAAGCAAGCGCATTCACCACAGCGCCGCCTATCATTATTGCGAGTGAAGCCATTTTTTATAAATGTATTTTTTTTCTTACATATTTAATATTGTCTGGAATTATTCTTGCTTAACTAGAAAATCTTTCGTGGCAACCGAAGCTGCAATGATAGCAATCAGCTTGCTGAATCCTCAAAGTCTAGTTTGCCAAGATCTGCTGGGTTTAATTCTTAACAAGCTTTTACCAAGCATTGAGTATCCTACACTTAGCCCTCCAATAACGGCAGAATGGTATACAAGGTTAGCAACAGTTTTTTCGGTGCTCATTTTTATAAAATAAAATAATTATAATTTAATAAAAAACATGAACAGCGATGATCTACTACAGCTACAAGGCGGCCTAAACCTTCCTGAACTTATGAATGACCAAGTTGATGATCAAGCTATTATGCCTAAAAAGGAGAGGCTGTATTCTTTGGCAGCATGTGGGAAAACAAAACAGTTCCTCGGAACTGAATTCAGCATTGAACAGATTCAACAGATGTCGCCACAAGACATTTTAAAGTATCATAACAGATATGAAGCGCAGCTGGGGTCTAGAATGGTGAAAAGTGTGGGGCAAACGGTTTTAGTTTGTACACTAAACTAGTCAGTAGATTTGCTCCCATTGATTCTGAACAAGATCTTACGTATGATTTAACGCAAGATCCAGTTTTAAACAAAGACATTAGAGTCTCTAGGCTGTGATTTATATTACAGATTTGGAACATTGTTATCGCCATTAATCATGGGATTAATAACTTTATCATATAGATTTTGTTTCCCTTCAAATGAACGAGCTGGAAAATCATCAGAACCAGAATCAGGTGGAGAAAGTAACCAAGCCAGAAAATCAGCAGAAAACACTGAACCAGGTGGGGGCCAGTGAAAAGCATCTCATCCTGGGCGTGTTAAGCAGGAAAAAAATTAGCAGAGTGGAACAGACAAAAAAAATTAATGTTACAGAATATAACTCATCATGAAAACATAAAAGCCGCCAGCGCCAGAACAAGTTGATTCAATGCCAGCTATAAAAACTCCATGTGATACAAGGGCACCAAAGTCTTCATGGCATATTGAACTTAAAACTGTTGTCATTTTTGGTTTCCCTTGCTGCTGCTGGGGGCGGTTATTACGGTTATAAAATATATAAACAACGCTGGCAAAAACAAGAGCCCAAAACAATCTCCACCGCTAAATACAGAAGCCGAACACAACTGCACGCCAAAACCGCCAATAACAAAGCAGCATTTTGATCCATTTATAATGGAATAATATTTTAAGAACTTAATTTTAAATTTTTTAATAAAAATAGATCATGGCGTATTATAAAATGATAAAGTCAATAAATAAAGACATGGAGTCTATAAAAGACATTTCCATAGACCAGAATTGTAATCAATGCAGTTGCTTCGGTTGTAAAAACTTCATTAAGATCTATGCAGAGAACGCTGAGCAAGACATCCTCAACGATGACGCGTTTTTTGAGGCGTGTGTGTACTATATTAGACATCTGCTATTTAAGATAAAAACATAGATTGTATTTTTTTTTGATAATTATAAGAACTTGAATAGGAACTTGGTTGTACTTAGAGGATAACTTAGTTATGATCTTGAGGTGACTTAATCAAGAACTTAATCAAGAACTTATTAAGAACTTGAAGTAACTTAATTAAAAACTAATTAAGAACTTGGGGTGACTTAATTAAAAACTTAATTAAGAACTTGGGGTGACTTGGGGGTGGGAGTGTGTGTGGTGTACACAGAGCTTTATTATTTGTCATGTGTAACACCACTTGGTGCAAGACAGTGCTTGCGTTTTTGCGATGCATTGCGTAGAGGCACGGGCAGGAGTCCAGCAAGTAGGCCACCGTTCACACGCGCGTGAACGGCGAAGCATGACGTCAAAGCAGGTGAGGTAAGAACTATTTTTAGAAAACTGTTCGGGGCTTTGTGGGGCAGGAGTCCAGCAAGTAGGCTACCGTTCACCGCGCGTGAGCGGTGTCCAGCAAGTAGGCCACCGTTCACGCGCGTGAGCGGTGTCCAGCAAGTAGGCCACCGTTCACGCGCGTGAGCGGTCCTGGCTACACACTACTCCTCTCCATACTAGTAGATGTACTAAGGTCTGCCTAGCCCTATCTAGTTTTGCCAGAACATTCGAAAATCGCCATTCAGTTGCATAAGGGCACACTTGAAGGCAAATGAACTGGTTAGAATTAGAAAGTAGAAAAGTATACACATCTTAATACACAGATCAGCTTGCCCCATAAACACTGAATCTGTAGTTAACAATCAATCAAGTCTAATACAAACTGAGAACATTTTTACTTGGGAGGAACAGCAAAAAATGTTTCAAATATAAGTTTTTTAGCATACGAATCAGCCGTGTTTACCTTCGCCTTAAGAAATGAACGCCATGTTTTTTAAACGTGGCTTTAAACCGTCTCAAGCCAGCTCCCAACAATCAACGCGTAATGGATTGTTTTGCTTCGGCCGACTTTCAACAATGCAGCGCCTTTTTTTTAGATAGGAACAATCTCTCGATAGCCAAACACGTATTAAAACTGGCTGTATCTTTGTCAAAAATATTGCCTTCAACTTTTTTTTTCCCTTAAACCAACAAACCTTTAAATACACAATTCTGTTTTGGGTAAACCGGGGTATTAAATAACACACCCACCGCACAGTAAACCGTCCTGCCTTTGATGTCAGTGAAAGAATGCCCCCGGGAAAGCCTACGCTTAACTCGAGATGGGCCGGGCTAGAACAGCGCCCCCGCGCGGGAGTTTTAAGCGTGGGACGAACGTTCAGAAAGGATGTAATGCTGGGCAGGAAGGGAGGGGGTAAAAGGGGGGAAGAGGGGTCCCGGCAGTATTGTTTTTTTGGCCTGGGTGGTGTGTGTGTGTGTTTTGTGTGTGTGTGTGTGTGTGTGTGTGTTAGTGTGTGTTTGTGTGGAGTGAGTGTGTGTGTGTGTGTGTGTGTGGGGTGGGGTGTGAAAAAGAAAGAGAGGAGGAGTGGTGTGTGTGTGTGGGGTGTTGTTTGTGTTTGTTGCCCCCTCTCTGTCTGCGTCTGTCTCTCTCTGTCTCTCTCTTCCTTTTCGTTGTCTGTCGTTGTTTGAGGGAAAATTAACCTTAACGGGCTTTGTCAGGGTTCTGGCCGCGCTGAAATTTAACAACTGCGAGTAATGGGTAGCCTAGTGCACCCACCGGTAAATGGGCGCTTTCAGCCACAACTGTTTTTCTCCTGCGTATCTATGGGGCTGTTCAGTCCCGCATTTTCTCCTAGATCTCGAAACTTTAGTAAATTAGTTTTAAAACGGATCCCCCGCCCAGTAGTTTGTTTGTAGATAATCGTTATTTTTTGGGTTATGTCAGAGAACAAAAAAAGGCGGCTTTTAGGCCCATTTTTCGCCCAAAAAACTTGGGGGAGGAGAAAGGGGCCCAGGTGGGCCTTTTTCCTTTTTTTACAAAAACAAAAATAAATAAATAATAAAACTCCCCCCAAGAGGCCACGCACGGGCCTCGTGAAAAAACCAATCTCCAAATTTTACGCAAAATGGCTTGAATTCGAACCGGTCAAAGGGGGGAAATCAATGACCCACGTGTCCACTCTGTCAGGAAAAAACAGGGGAACAGTCCTCAGTTCATCAAAGCAGCACTAACCCAGGGGAACACAGGAGGCACCCCAAAGAGCTAAAGGGAGATCACACAGGGGGGTAGCACTCTGGAAGAAGATCACACCCCAGTAGTGCCAGCAACAAAGTTTACAGGGCGGGAGGCCAAAAATCATGTCGGGAAACAGCTGGGATATCAAGAGCAGGGAAAGCCCCTTACTGGATGGAGAGTGACTGGGAAGGCACAGAAACCCTTTCCGAATGGGAAACCCCGGCAATCATAAAGAAGAGGGGCATGAGACCGGATATTTTCCCCTCTCAGGTTCATAAAAACAAAATGATTTGAAAAACTCACTGTGTCTTTCAAGCAAAAGGGAGCAAGTGCACCTCAAAAAGACGAGAAGTATGCAGTCTAGCCACATTTTTCAGGGAATCTAATTCCGGGCCCGATCCTCCCAAAGACTTTGGGAGCAGGGGATTGCAGGCGCTCAGCCCATGGCCTCTGAAACAGCTCAGGTTTTAGTAAAAAGGGACCAGAACCCTGAAGGCAAAGACAGGCACCCGAAAAGATTCCCAGCGGACTGGGGTACTTCGAACAGGTTCAGGTTAGCGGGGGTAAGACTCGCCTAAAAGGCACGCCTAAAGACGCCCACCCATCCAAAATTTGGGGTTTTCGAATCTCTGAGCGCCAGGAAAAAAAAAATTGGCAACAGAAGGGCATCGGGGAGTCATGACCGGGGTTTGGGGCCCCGGCCCCCCTTGATGTAAGGATTCGGGGCCGAAACACTTTCTGAGGGGGGTAAGACCTTCCCCTGCCATCTCCCTAGAGTTTTACCATTACCATCCCTAGAGTTTCTTCCAAAGACCTTCCGCTGTCCAGCCCCCCTAGATTTTTACCTTTTACCATTACCACCCTCAGTTTTTTCTCTAAAGACCTTCCGGCCCAGCTCTCCTAGAGTTTAACCTTTACCATTACCCCCCTAGATTTTCTTCCACTTCCTGCCTGTCCTTTCAATTCCACCTGCCTGCCCTTCAACTTACTTTTTTAACCCTTAAATACGCCTGTCTGTCCTAAATTTCACCTCCCTTTTCTTCAGTTTTCCCCTCCCTCTCTCACTTACATCCCCTATTTTCCCTTTTTCCCTGTCGTCCCTTCAGAAATTCCGCCTGTCTCTGCGTTTTTCACCTGCTTGGCCTTCAATTTTCCCTTACCTGTCCCACCTGTATCACTGTCGGCCTATTCGTTCAATGTTCCTCCTGCCATTTTCACCTACCAGTCCCTTCATTTCCCTGCCTGTCCCCCTTTACCCTTTCACCTGCCTGTCATTTTACTTTCACCTCCTGTCACTTCATATCAAATGCCTGTTCTTTTAATCCTATTTGCCTTCACTTTACTTTTCACCGCCTGCACTTCACTTTCACCTGCCGTCCTCAAAATCAAATGCAGTTCTTTCAATCCATTTCCTGTCCCCCTTTAATGCACCTGCCTGATGTCCCTTCAATTTCACTTTCTTTCCCTTTGTTTTAGTGCTCCGCTCTTCTCCCCTTTCCCGTCTCAAACCCGCCCCCACTGACCACACACTCCTTTTTCCCACTGTTTTTCCCCCCTTCAGTTCACCTGCCCCCATCTTACCTCTCCCCTTTGTCCCCTGTTCTCCCCCCTTTAGTCTCACCTGCCCTCCATCTTACCCCATCACCCCTTGTCCCACTGTTTCCCCCTTCATCTCACCCGCCCTCCATTTACCCTTACACTCCCTTTTCCCACCTGTTATCCCCCTTTAGTCTCACCCCCCCCATTTACCTATCACTCCCTTTGCCCCACTGTTACCCCCTTTATCTCACCTCCCTCCATCTTACCTTACACCCCTTTGTCCCATGTTACCCCTTCAGTCTCACCCGCCCTCCATCTTCCCTTTCACTCCCCTTTTTCCCCCTGTTACTCCCCTTCGTCTCCCCTGCCCTCCATTTACCTTATCACTCCCTTTGTCCACTGTTACTCCCCTTACTCCCTGCCCTCCATCTTTCCTTATCCTCCCCTTTTCCCCACTGTTACTCCCCTTCAGTCTCACCTGCCCTCCATCTTACCTTTTCACTCCCTTTTTCCCCCCTGTTACTCCCCCCATCTCACCCCCCTCCATCTTACCTTATCACTCCTTTGTCCCACTGTTTTCTCCCCTTCATCTCACCTGCCCCCATCTTCCTTTTCACTCCTTTGTCCCACTGTTACCCCCCTTCCTCACCCGCCTCCACTTACCTTATCACCCCCCTTTGTCCCCCGTTACTCAACCCCTTCACCTCCCTCCATCTTTCCTTATCAATCGCTTTGTCCAGGGTTTTCCTTCATCTCACCTGCAGTCCCTCAAACATCACTTCAGTGCGGGGGTTTTAGCCCGGATGCTTTTGAAAGGGGAAATCCCCTCCCCGTCCCAATCACCACAAACCCGTTGATCTGCACGATTCCCGTCGATCGTTTTCCAGGTCACAGGACAGCGCGGTATATGGGCCAGCCGTAGCGGTGTTTCCTAGGGTCAGCAGGACGGTGGTATATGGCGCCAGGCCCTCCCCGTGTTTCCTAGGGTCAGCAGGACGTGCGGGATATGGGGCCAGGCCGTAGGCGTGTTTCCCAGGGGCAGCAGGACGGCGCTATATGGCCCAGGCCCCAGCGCATGTTTTCCCAGGCAGCAGGACGGCGCGGTATTGGCGGCCGGACCGTACGCGTGTTTTTCCCCGTTGGCCGGTACAGCCGATGAGCGCCGACCCGGGGTCGGAGCCCCGGGAGGACTCCCGAAGGGCCCTCCCCAAAAAGGCGTCCCCTTACCCTGCCTTGAGGCCCCCAAACGTTTTGAAGAGTTTTCTGTTGTCTGGGGGTATTCGAAAAAGCGGGCAAAAAGGGGGGAATGCTTTTTCAACGTTAACTTTCGGGCAGCGGAATCGCGGGTAAGGCATCGCCCAACGCAGGTATTCTGAGAAAAAAAAAAGTTCATGATCTCTTATTACCTTACACAGAAGTATCATCATCATCCTAAAACGAAAAGAAACATCATCATCCTAAAGCTGGAAGTCATATTTTTGGGGGAATAGGAATAAAGGATACCCCGCCTGGGCCCCTCAACTTGTGTTCCCAATTTGGGGGGGTAACACACGTGTACACACCATCATAAGCACATAAACATTTACCAAAAGGCTTGAGCAGAGGTCTGCACTCACCAACTTAAAGCCAAATTACACCACAGCATTTTTACTCCCTAGCACTACTATTCCATTCATCCAAATGGGGGACTGTTGGAAAAAAAAATTCACTTTTTTTTAGCCCCCCCTTTCCAAAATTACCAACAAAACAAAAAAAAAATTTACACTAAAAACTTTTTCGTTCATTTCTTAGTATTGCATGACAATATAAAAAACATTTTCGTCATTTCTTTTAAAAAAAAGTACGCAGTGCTGGAATGAAGTTCTTTTGTACAAATTCCCAATGGGAATTAAGTTTCCAGCGGATGGTAGCTGTCGTCAACCGGCTGGACACTGGGGGTTTTCCATAGGAATCAATATTCTTAACAAACAGAATCTCAAGCAGACTTCTGTCTACGCTACATCAAATCGACCACTCCCCTGGCCACACAGAAAACAAGGTTTTCCTTTCACAACCCCCAAGGTTGAAGATAAACCACTACAGGGTTTTCATACGGCTCCCAAACAACACAATTCATGGACTTTTCAAGGGCTTTTAATATAAAATTAAAGAACCGTCACAGAAAAAATGCAAGCCTTAGGACTCTCCGCCACCTTATACATTGCTTCAGCTAAATCTATTTCAGTAAGAGATAAAAGGGGATGGGGACACTTTTGGCAGATACCAATGAACTTGGGGGGTTTGGGGTATTGGGGTTTGTTGTGTGTGTGTGTGTGAGTTTTCCTTCAACCCCTTCAAAATGTGCAGACAAAGTCCTAGCTCACTGTCTGTGTTGACACTACTGACAGCTCATGTGGACTGACCACCTCTTCCCTGACACTCCCATTCAGCCAGACTGACCACCTCTTCCCCCCTGACCTCTCCCATTCACCAACTGACCACCCCTTCTCCTGACACTCCCATTCAGCCAGACTGACCACCTCTTCTCCTGACACTCCCATTCAGCCAGACGACCACCTCTTTCGTGACACTCCCATTCACCAACTGACCACCTCTTCTCCTGACACCTCCCATTCAGCCAGACTGAGCACCTCTTCTCCTGACACCTCCCATTCAGCCAGACTGACCACCCCTCTCTCCTGACACTCCCATTCAGCCAGACTGACCACCTCTTCCTGACACTCCCATTCAGCCAGACTGACACAGAGGAAAGAGGAGGAGGGGGGAACAAACCAGGACACAGCCTGATTTTCAGTAAAACTTCATCCCTTCTCACAAAACTTAAACTGCTAAAATCAAAATCTTCATTTCCCAAGCACCATGAAGTATCTACAAGCACAAAAGTCCACATTTCAAGTACTTTTTTTAGTCCCAAGGTAAAAAAATTCAAGGGCTTTTTAAAGATTGCATGACCCTGGCATTACCCAGCTAATGGACACTGTTACTGCCCACTGAATGGGGAAAAGGCCGCACTCTCCACAGCCGGACGCAACCCCGCCCCCATGATACACAGTTTTCCCTTTCAATTTGGGCTTCAGGTAGTCCCTCCATGTTCAAATAGAACATTCCAAGTGCTAACCCCAC
>JAFLJL010006765.1:0-11560 GCA_018398815.1 Conus ventricosus
GGGGCCCCCAGGAAAGGCATAACCCCATTCAAACTCTTTTTCGTTTCCCCAAAGCTACCCATGAACTAACAGCCTGGACCTCTCTACCAGGCATGACTGATGCTTCAAGTATTTACTACCTCTATAGACAACAAGCGCAAACCACTCGATAGGCCGCAGCCTTCCATTCATTCCTCAGAACAAGGACGACTGAATGGTCGCTGTACTCTGCCTGCAGGCTGACGGTCACCTTCCCGTGACGGTCACCTGACACGATCGCCTTTCCTTCAGGCCCACTGGAGAACCAGTGAATAGCCAGCCAGTGGTCGGACTGGACACTCCTCTACCCAGGACCGGCAGGTCGGCAACTCCTTGTCAATATCCCTTGGACATGGCGAAACACTTCCCAGTACTCTCCCTCCTTCAGTATACGACTCGGGGTATCCCCCCTGGTGATGCCTGAATTCGCACACTTGAAGACCCAAGGAACGTGCTCTCAACAACAGCAAAACTACCCTTAATTTGCCTAAATGTTCGGGAACATTCGGCCGACTCATTACATACTTTATTACCGACTCCTTGTGACAACCAACTATGCCAAAACCATTCTCTGTCAATATTTTCTTAGTACAGGAGGCCCAGTTAAATTTTTCACTTTCATGTTGCAGCATGAGCATTTCATACGCCTGAGCTCAGAGTCTGGTTATTGGTAGGTTTACTACTTTCAGCCAATATTTAATACATCTAACATAAGTTATAATAAATACAGGGTGTCGTCCACTTTCACCATAAACCATTTTATTTGATGCGTGCAAGGGTACATGGATAATTCGCTTTATCGCATAGGTATGAACTTTTTCAATTTGGCTGTTATCCAACATACCCCAGACTTCTGATACATATGTTAAAATAGGCTGTATATGTGAATCAAATAATTTCCAAAATAGATGTACATCACTGGAGTTCTTTTTTTCTTTTCTTTTTTTGTAGTACTCAGAATATCCATGACACCTCTCATTCCCTTTGTGCACATCTCAAACCAGCACTTACTCAAGCTTCATTTTGTTATGAAGAACATCCCAAGGTATGTATAGCTATTTGTCACTAAGCTTCTACTCCACCACAAAACCATCTTTCATATTTTGATAAGTAATCGCCATTTCTGAAAACCATTACATTACTTTTGTTTAGGTTCACTGTTAATTTCAACCTATCCGATTCCCTTTTCAATGTGTCTAATTGATTCTGCAGACCAACAGGGGCATCTACTAGGAGGAAAAACTCGTCAGCGAAAAGCATTAGAAATAAGTCAGCAGCACCAGGTGTCATTTGTATTCCATTGTTTCGCTCACCCCGACATCTCTATCGCTAATTCATTTATGAAGAATGTGAACAACAGCGGGCTAAGCAGACACCCTTGTTTCACTCCCCGCGGGCAGCTGAAATAGTCGGTATCAGTATCTTTCTCTCGAACACATGCAAGAACAGACTCATACATTTATGAACAGAGAGAGAGGTGGGGGGGGAGAGAAGGACAAAGAGAGAGAGAGAGAGAGAGAGAGAGAGAGAGAGAGAGAGTATTCCAGAGAGAGAGAGAGAGAGAGAGTATTCCACAGAGAGAGAGAGAGAGAGAGAGAGGAGAGAGAGAGAGAGAGAGAGAGAGAGGAGAGAGAGAGAGGCCTCATTAGCAATGCAAACCATAACAAAACATAAAAACGGAGACAAAAGAAATGATAATCAAATGAAATAGTATACAGAAATGTGTAAACGGGGCATCGAACCTCCATCTCAAAGGTGGAGAGTGCATGTGCTGCTTTGTGTACACCACATTGTTATATTTACTACAAGACATGTAAACAAGATATACTTGTTATCAGTTAACATTTACATGCGAATGGTTGTACACTAATGAATGTACAAATTTTTTTTTTCTATAAAAAGAGATAAGAGTGATTAACTACTATAATTGTTCATGCATAATGTGTGTCAGAACAGACAGAAAAGAAAATGCTGAGGGTTTACAATAACAGTCCTGTACTTTTAATTTTTTTTTTTTTTTATGAGGAGATAAGTGATTGTTCCTTCTTCGTTTTCGATGTCTTGAATGTTGGCTGTCTTGCCTGAAGAAGACCAAAGAGGTCGAAACGCGTCGTGTTGTGTCTTGCAATTTCTTTGTCTCTTTCGTTCGGTGGAACAGTCATTTCTTTCTGTCAAGGTTGTTCAGATTCCCACCTGTTGTCCCCTCGCTTTGAAACTTCTCTTTTTAACCGCGGCTTTAAATTTTAAATTTGAATGCCAGTGCAACACCTTCACTGGTAGGCAGATGCACACGAATTGATCAGCCCATTGATCATCTGTCTAGGTGTTTGGAACATGTACATTGACCTACACATTGTACAACGTATGATTGGCAGGTTTGATTGTCAGTCTCTCCTCTCTCTCTCTCTCTCTCTCTCTCTCTCTCTCTCTCTCTCTCTTAGAAAGATGGTGTACATTTCTACAGCCAATCTTTAACGAGTCGTCTTCCTATGTGTACGTGCTTGCTTGCTTGTCTATCTGAGTGCGTATCTGAGTGTGTGTGTGTGTGTGTGTGTGGTGTGTGTGTGTGTGTGGTGTGTGTGAGAGAGAGAGAGAGAGAGAGAGAGAGAGAGAGAGAGAGAGAGAGAGAGACTGTCAGTCTGCGTGTCTGTCCTTCTCTCTCTATGGTGTTAACAGGTCTCTTCCCTCCCTATTCTCCTTGATGGCAACTTCGCCACACACACACACACACACACACACACACATACACACACACACTTTCTAACCTCCCACCTCACCCACACCATCAAGTCCAGAATACGCCCTACGCCTTCTTCTTTACAGGTCGCCCGAGGCGGGTGATCACGTGACGTGAAGCCTGACCTCACCCAATCATTAACTTTGTTTTGGTTAAGAGAGCAAGAGCGAAGTTACAAGACTGTCAAATGAACGGGGGTGAGCGAGGGGGTGAGCGAGGGGGGCACAAAAAACACACAAAACGCGTTTTGAACAAACTTTTACCAACAAACTCAAATTTGATTTGATGTCATTTTATTTCGTTTCTAATTGTTACGTTAAAAAATTCGTTTCAGTTCTATTCTTTTTAATGATTTTTTTTCTGTCTTTTTTATCATCATCAACTTCTCATTCACCTTGTTATGATTACATACTTCCTTATCCACTATCGTTCTTTTTTTTTTTTTTTTTTCTTCATTCAGTCTGTTTCTTTTTGTCATTTCCTATTTCTGTTCAATTCCGTGCCACAATTTTAGTCGACCTAAGCATGCACTTCCCACCGACATCGAAAACGCTGACTCATTCTGTGAACTGTTCTTTTTGGTGTGTGTGTGTGTGTGTGTGGGTGTGTGTGTCTGTGAGAGAGAGAGAGAGAGAGAGAGAGAGAGAGATTAACCTTCTTTTTGTACTCCCAGTTCTTAAAGAATAGGGAGTACTTTAGAATGGGAACGAAGGAATGCTGTGTGTGTGTGTGTGGTGTGTGTGTGTGTGTGTGTGTGTCCGTGGTCAAAATGTGTTTCACACGTTCAGACAAAACTACTGGACCGATCTTTCTGAAAATTTGTAGGTATGTTCACTATGGGTCAAGGATGATGCCCGATGTTTTAGTTTACCGTTTCAGCCGTTACTAACGGCTGTAACGGCCTGTAACGCTTTTTCTTCTCCATGGAATATCTCAAAAAGTACTTGGCTGATCTTTGTGAAAATTAGCAGGTATGTTCATTATGGGTCACGGATGATGCCCGATGCTTTAGTTTACCCGCTACAGCCGTTACTAACGGCTGTAACAGCCTGTAACGGTATTTCTTCTTTATGGAATATCTCAAAAAGTACTTGGCCGATCTTTCTGAAAATTTATAGGTATGTTCACTATGGGTCACGGATGATGCCCGATGTTTTAGCATACCGTTACAGCCGTTACTAACGGCTGTAACGGCCTGTAACGCCTTTTTCTTCTATATAGAATATCTCAGAAAGCACTTGGGCGATCTTTGTGAAAATTAGCAGGTATGTTCATTATGGGTCACGGATGATGCCTGATGTTTTAGTTTACCCCCTTATAGCCGTTACTAACGGCTGTAACAGCCTGTAACGGTTTTTCTTCTTTATAGTATATATCAAAAAGCACTTGGCCGATCTTTCTGAAAATTTGTAGGTATGTTCTTTTATGGGTCACGGATGATGCCCGATGTCTTAGTTTACCGTTCCAGCGTTACTAACGGCTGTAACGGCCTTGTAACGGTATTTCTTCTTTATTGATATCTCAAAAGGTACTTGGCCGATCTTTCTCAAAATTTGTAGGTATGTTCATTATGCGTCACGAATAAAGCCTGATGTTTTTCCCGAAGAGGGGAGTATGGCTGCCTTAATGGCGGGATAGAAAAGGGTCATACACACAAAACTCCACGCCTGGCTATACAGGGAGTGTCCGCAGGAGTATCAGCCTGCGTACGCAGGAAAGAAAGAAGAAAGCCTGATGTTTTAGTTTACCGTTTTAGCCGTTAGTAACGGCTGTAACGGCCTGTAACGGATTTTCTTCTTTATAGAATATCTCAGAAAGCACTTGGCCGATCTTTCTGAAAATTTGTAGGTATGTTCATTATGGGTCACGGATGATGCCCGATGTTTAAGTGTACCGTTATAATGCTTTTCTTCTTTATGCAAAATCTTAGAAAGTTCTTGGCCGAAAGTCACAGGACGATGGCCGATGTTTACCAGAATAGCCATTACTAAACGGTTACACCAGTCCAGACGGTTTTTTCTCTTTATGGAATATCTCACGCGTATTCAGGATAAACTGGGAGTCGTTTATATGCTTTGCATCTTGTTTTTTTTGTACTCCCAGTTCTTATAGAACAGGGAGTACTTTAGATGGGAACGAAGAAATGCTGTGTGTGTGTGTGTGGTGTGTGTGTGTGTGTGTGGTGTGTGTGTGTGTGTGTGTGTGTCTGTGTGTCTGTGTGTCTGTGTGTCCGTGGTCAAATGTGTTCCACTCGCTCCAGACAAAACTACTAGGCCGATCTTTCTGAAAATTTGTAGTATGTTCATGATGGGCCACGGATGATGCCCGATGTTTTAGTTTACCGCTATAGCGTTACTACGCTGTAACGGCCTGTAACGGTTTTTTCTTTCTTTACGGAATATCTCAGAAAGTACTTGGCCGATCTTTGTAAAAATGAGCAGTTACGTTCATTATGGGTCCGGATGATGTCCGATGTTTAGTTTACCTCGTTATAGCCGTTACTAACAGCTGTAACGGCCTGTAACGGGTTTTTCTTCTTTATGGAATATCTCAGAAAGTACTTGGCCGATCTTTCTGAAAATTTGTAGGTATGTTCATTATGGGTCACAAATAATGCCCGATGTTTTAGTTTGCCGTTATAACCGTTACTAATGGCTGTAACGGCCTGTAACGGTTTTTCTTCTTTATGGAGTATCTCAGAAAGTACTTGGCCGACTTTATGAAAATTAGCAGGTATGTTCATTATAAGTCACGGATAATGCCTGATGTTTTAGTTTGCCCCGTTATAGCCGTTACTAACGGTTGTAACGGCCTGTAACGGTTTTCTTCTTTACGGAATATCTCAGAAAGTACTTGGCAATTTATAAGCGGTTTGGATGATCTTGTGACAAATCGGATCCTCTGTCCATATGTAAGTGATGTAATGCTGAAAATGGATTAAACAACGTTAAAAACCCTTATTCTGCCGTTATTTCTTATATATAGATGGATTTTAATGAAATTTGGTATATAGAAAGGTTATCACACACAAATGGCACTTCTATATAGTGTTTCAAAATTTGACTGTTAAAAACCGTTATCTGACATATTGTCCAATTGGACGAAATTTGATATGTACACAGGCTTTAGCCCAGTGAGGACTAAAATACCAGTTTCAAAAGTGTATATCGGTTATATAACCGTTTAAACCGTTATTTTTCCTTATTTTTATATTATATGGTGGGTTTTTAATGAAATTTGGTATATAGGAAGGTTATCACATCACAAATGGTACTTCCATGTAGTGTTTCAAATTTGACCGTTAAAAACCGCTATTCTTGACATATTGTCCGATTTGGATGAAATTGGTATGTACACAGGCTTTAGCCCAGTGAGGACTAAAATACCGGTTTCAAAAGTGTTATATCGGTTATATAACCGTTAAACCGTTATTTTGCCGTTATTTTTTTATATATTGGTGGATTTTAATGAAATTTTGTATATAGAAAGATCATCACACACAAATGGCACTTTCATGTAGTGTTTCAAAATCTGACCGTTAAAAACCGTTATTCTTGACATATTGTTCGATTTGGATGAAATTTGGTATGTACACAGGCTTTAGCCCAGTGAGGACTAAAATACCAGTTTCAAAAGTGTACATCGGTTAAATAACCGTTAAACCGTTTATTTTGCCTTTATTTCTAATCTCACAAAGCACTTGGCCGATTATATGCGGTTTGGAAAAACTGGGAGTACGTTTATATGCTTCGCATCTTTTTTTTTTTTTCAAGGTGAAAACGCATTTGGCGACCCATCAACTTTTCTTTTGCTCTCTCGTTTCAAGTGCGAGCCCGCAGTTATCCCGCCGCATTAAAAACTAGCTTTCGCAAAAGCAGTAACGGTGTGTGTGTGTGTAGGGGGGGGGGGGGGTGGAGGGGAAGTGGGGAGGGACAGCTTTTATGTCCGATGACTCAGCGTATCGGTCGACTCGTGTCAGCTGAGAGAATGCTTTTAGCACTCTAACAGGATCTCTCCCGTGTAACGTCGCCCTCTCCTCCTCCACTCCTCTGAACCACTCAGTGTTTATACCATGCCTTCAGGCTTAAGCCAGGACACAAAGAAGTTACAGGAGCGGCGGAGACAAAGCACAGGCCGCAAAGGGGTGTATTACTTCAAAGTCAGCATGCTGCCCTCGGCTACTGGAGGCCGAGCGGTACGCCTATATGGTCGGAAAAAGATGTGAAACGCGTACACCGTTGGTCAGCAATTTTCAATGATGGAGAATAATTGAGTTTTACGTCCTCACAGCAAAAGCTTTTAGAGACAAGTTGGGGGCCGGAATAGCTCAGTTGGTAGAGCATCGGACTCGTAATCTTGGGTTGCGGGTTCGCATCTCCGCCGGGCCGTTTCGGTACAGGGGGATTTTCCGACGGAGTTAACACTGGTTCTGACTCCATTCCCCATACAGTCCTTCGAATGAGACTATAAACAGAGGTTCCGGTGTGAACGCACGCACAACATCTTGCACACACGTCAAATCCCATCACCAACTTTCGGAAGAGAAGGCCAGTTTGGATGACACGTTACACATAGCATGCACCTTCCCAAAGTTGGAGTATAGCTGCCTTAATGGCGGGATAAAAAAAAAAAAAACGGTCATACCCACGCAAGTGTCAGAATGATCAACTTGATGATTGTGGACACTACGGAAAGAAGAAGAAGTTCTTTTGCGGTGGTCTTGGAACTGGTGGAGAACTGTGGTAACTAACAAGCTGGGTAATTCTTGCTTCCGTGATGGAAGAAACATCGCAGGTCTGCAAGTCCGAACTCGTGCTGCTGATGACACCGAGCAGAAATGACAGCACAGAGCACACCGGACAAACAAGGCTACTTCCCCAACAAAGGATGTTCCAAGCTCGCTCCTACACCCAGTGCCTGACACATCTACACCCAGTGCCTGACACATCCACACCCAGTGCCTGACACATCCACACCCAGTGCCTGACACATCCCACCCAGTGCCTGACACATCCACACCCAGTGCCTGACACATCTACACCCCACCCAGTGCCTGACACATCCACACCCAGTGCCTGACACATCCACACCCAGTGCTGACACATCTACACCCAGTGCTGACACATCTACACCCAGTGCCTGACACATCCACACCAGTGCCTTGACACATCCACACCCAGTGCCTGACACATCTACACCCAGTGCCTGACACATCCACACCCACACCCAGTGCCTGACACATCCACACCCAGTGCCTGACACATCCACACCCAGTGCCTGACACATCCCCACCCACACCCAGTGCCTGACACATCCACACCCAGTGCCTGACACATCCACACCCACACCAGTGCCTGACACATCCACACCCAGTGCCTGACACATCCACACCCAGTGCCTGACACATCCACACCCACACCAGTGCCTGACACATCCCACCCAGTGCCTGACACATCCACACCCAGTGCCTGACACATCCACACAGCGACACCAACTGGAGACATGAACAAACACAACTCCATTTTGTGTGTGTGTGTGTGTGTGTGTGTGTGTGTGTGTGTGTGTGTGTGTGTGTGTGTTGTTGTTGTTGTTGTTGTTGTTGTTATTTGTGAGAGAGTGTGTGTGTGTGTGTGTGTGTGTGTGTGTGTGTGTGTGTGTGTGCGTGCGGCGTGCGTGCGTGCGTGCGTGCGTGCGTGCGTGCGTGCGCGCGTGCGTGCGTGCGTGCGTGCGTGCTTTGCGTGCGTGCGCGTGTGTGCGTGTGTGTTTTGAGTTCCCTCAGATCCATTCCACGTCCTCCCACACTCTTCCCCAGCTCCCACTTCCCCCCCACCCCCCCTCCCCCTCACCGTCCCTCAGCCCGTTCAACCCCCTTTATCCTTTCTCTGCCCCACCCCCTCCCCCCACCCTCCTGTCCCCCACCTTCCCTTCCTTGCCAAACAGCATGGAGATACGTTATTATGTTTTGCACCCATCCCTCGTTCTTTTACATGATGGTGAGTAGTCCATTTCCATTGCAGTCCCGCTCCGGGGGGCTTGAAATGAAAGCTGCTCAGAATCGTGTTTCATCTAATGACTGGGGCCCATGTTCGCCATCACTGACAGGGTGCACATCACAGATGAATGCGCCCAGGCTTGCTTTAAGGAGTCGAGTATTTATAGACTGGTGCAGAAAACGTTGTTTTGAGATTTTTTATTCTTTCTTTCTTTTTTATTTTTTTTCTCTTTGGTATTGTGTCGAAAGTTGATTCTCCTCGTTTCTTTCATATGGCCATCAAGGTACAAGCCAGGGTGGTTTTCCAAGCAGACAGATTAAGATCAAAGGAATGGGACTATTTGGGGGGGGGGGGGGGGGGAACCACCTGGTGCAAAGACAGGGTCACGGCTGAAATGTGTATCAGCTTATGTGTTTGAAGTTGGTTTGTGATTTCGCAGGTGAAAATCCGCCGAAAGAAGGGAATAATCGGTGAAGTTTCCTTTGGTCCATGATCAGTCACATAATTGGCTCAAATTCACGCAGGCCTCGAACGCTTCAGGGATTAGTAGGATATATAAAAACCCTAACTGGGCGTGTGCCCACCTTACCTTAAACAGCCGAGAGTAGGGGGATGGGCACCTTCGCTTACGGGCTCACCTTCACGCAGGATTAAAGGGCATTGGGCACCCCTTCTCCCATTTCATGTTCGGGTTTTTCCCAAAAATTTCGCCGCTATAGTGTAAAACTGTCTTTGAATCCCCCGTGGGGGTTTCGGAAAGGAAAAGGGGTTCAGGAGTCCTCTTTGTGAACATGGACGATAACAACCGGTAAATTTGGTTTACTAGGAGGGGGCCATGGGGGGGCCCCCCAATGAACTTTTTCTCGTGGGCTCGGTGATGGGTGGTAGTGAGGGGCCAAATGTCATGGGAGGCCGGACTCATAATCTTGGGATCCGGGGGTTGTCGCTATACCGGGGCCGTTTCGTACGGGGGGGTTTTTCCCCCAAATTAAATTTGATTCTGACCCATTTCCAAAACATCTTTTGAAAGAACTAAAAACCGAGGTCCTGTGTAACGCCGCAGAACATCTTGCCCCCAAAACCTTTAAAAACCCATCAACCAAATTTCGGAAGAGTAGCCAGTTTGGCCTTTTGGTATGGATGACACGTTACACATAGCATGCCCCCTAGCGTGAGAAATGGAAAGAATGAAGGAAGTGAGGAAATGATTGACGATACTGATTGATGGATGACGGGGGAAAACTACTGAATGAAGCGCCAGCTGGCAGCTCTTTAGTCGGCACCACCCGGGTAGGCAGCCCGTTGTGTAAACAAGTGTGGATTGTAAAGCGCTTAGAGCTTGGTCTCTAGCTGAGGATGGCGCTATGTAAGCGTTCATAATAATAACAATAATCATGTGTGATGGGAAAGGGAGGGTTCTGCCCAAGGCGAACAATGGGACAAAAAGGTAAGACACTTCCCTTGTTCTTTTTCTACATCTGTGCTTCAGACTTTTTTAAGTCCTCCCTCTTGGCTGTCTAGAAACTACGGGCGGGCTGTGAAAAAGGGTTTGCTCTGTACATTACGGCACAGTTCAGAGCTGAAAGCAGTTCTTATCAGGCATGTTCAATTATACGTGTGAATGCTTGCCCCCCACGCTGTAAGTATGCTGTGCGTATGTGTGTGTGTGTGTGTGGGGTGTGTGTATGTGTGTGTGTGTGTGTGTGTGTGTGGTTGATGTGTGTGTGTGTTGTGTATGTGTGTGTGTGTGTGTGTGTGTGTGTTTTTGGTGTGTGTGGTGTGTATGTGTGTTGTTGGTGTGTGTGTGTGTGTGTGTGTGTGTGTGTGGGGTGTTTGCGTATGTGTGTGTGGATTTGTCTTTTCGATGTACGTTCGTTGTATTTAATTCATTGTTTTTCTTTTGTTTTCTTCGTTCCATTGGAAATGTAAATTCCATTTCAGTCGTCTACCGAGACTACAAATATGTGAATGCACATTCTAAGAAGGACCTCATGATGCTTCCAGTCTCCATTTCCAAAGCTTTTCTTTCAACCTTCTCAAAGCAAAAAGTCAACAAAAATCAACAATCCCACTCTGAGGGAGAGCGTAAATTTACACACAAAAACTGAAACGTTGATTTAGTAAATCATAATCCTCACCTGTTGCTGCTCCCGGAAGGGAAGCAACGTAGGTATTGGCGCGCGCAGTGTTGGCAGGCCACTGGGCGCTGGCGTTTTTCAGGAAAAGACGTGTGAGCTGTTTTTCCCCCGTGCTTGTGTAAAGAATGGTAGAGTAAGTAACCCATAACCATACACGATGAGTCCATACAAGAACACTCAGGTGAGTGACATTTTCTTTATTTATGAGCGCATGTGTTTTTAAGCATCCACTCTTTTCAACATTTACTGGGGAGAATTAGACTGACACACCGGAGGGACACCAAGGCTCGGTAAGCGTTGGTGGGAGGATAGTAACAAACCTAAGCTTTGCGATGACGTTGACGGGTAGCAGGAGAGGGGCAGGAACTAGCCAACCTAGCAAGAGTCCCTTTTACAAATGTTCTGCAGCATTCGGCATGGGGATCAGCGCCCAAAAGACACACACTACCTGCTACCTTGAACTTCGTAGAACAGCTCAGTTTTGCCGCTTCCTTACTCAAAATGCTCTGAAGCTCTAATCTGTGCTTTGTCCTGTCTCGGCTCGACTATCGTAACTCCCTCCTTGCCGGTTTTCCCTTAACGTCATCTCTAAACTTCAAAAGTTCAGAACAATGGCCCGTCGATCTCCCCCCCCTAGTCGATGCTTACCAATTTTTTTCCCCAAACCCCCCAGG
>JAFLJL010006766.1:0-10716 GCA_018398815.1 Conus ventricosus
TTTTTTTTTTTGTTTTTTTTTTTTTTTTTTTTTTTCCCCTGTTCGGACATGAAAAGCTTTAATAATTTTTTTTAGCTGGTATGGGGTGTTTGGTGATGCCGGCGTGTGGGAGACTTCTGTTTGGCTGTGAGATTTTGGGGGTAAGAGTGTTCAAAAATTTGTTAAGTTGTAAATTTTGATGAAAATGTTTGGGGTGGGCTGGGATAGCCCCCTGTTCCTCCTTTCTTTTTTTTTGTTTCACCCCCGTCCTCTCTTCTTTCTTTATTTGGGATTTAGTGGTTGTTTAAATTTTTTTTCCCGGGCCAGGGGGGGGGTTTTTGTTGGTTATTTTGTCCATTAGAACCTTCTTTAGGTGCTGTTTTTCTTCTATTTTCCCTTTTTTTCCCAAATTTATCTTCTATCCCCCTCTTTTTGTATCTCCCTTCCCACGGGTGTGAATGAGATATTTCTTTAAATTTTAAATAAACTGCTTATTTATTTACTGTTTTCCAAGGGGGTTTGAGTGTTGGGGGGTGGTTTGTGCCCTGCCTGCCCCTCCTCCTTTTCCATCCTCACATCCTTGATACGTGGCCTAAACCCGCGACAGTACCAAAAAAAAATTTATAATGTTAGCCCCCGGCACACCCCCCCCTACCGTTACAACCAGGCCTCGCTGGCACAAATGACATGAAAATAACAAGATTATCGAGTAGGATGCAAAAAAATAAATAAAAAAAAAAAAGACCCTTATCAATTTTTTGGGGGTGGCTACCCCCAAACAAACCACTTACATCAAGCCTCAAAACACAAAACGTCAAAACATCTTGTTCCCCCCTTCATTTTTGCATCCACATTACCTGATCCCAAACAAGGGCTTGTTTTTTAAACAAGGTCCAAAAAGCGGCAATTCACACTACAAAATGGACATGTATTTTAAAAAAAATTCCCAAAAAGTCAAATAAAAAAATGACTACAAGGTTTCCCTTTTCTGAACAAAACCCCGGGACTTTGGTACATAAGGACAAACTGACTTTTTTTTAAAACAAATTCCCAGGAGGTCAGAAGAAATCTTGGGAAAAATGTTTTAAAAACCCAAAGACGGTTAGGTACCAAGGGAAACAATAAGGACTTATCTTTGAATAAAATTCCAAAATGGGGGATCCAAAATATTTGAAAGAATTTTGTTACTTAAACAAAATTCAAAAGTAAAGCCAAAATGAGGGGAAGAGAAATTTCATGAAGACCCAAATCAGTACCAAGTGACAGTAGGGGACTATTATTTAAACAAAATTCCAAGATGTCAGTACAAAAAAGCTTTGAAAGGATTATTTTAAACATTCCAAAAGGGTCGGGTCAGAAATACCGGGGAAATTTTATCAAACTAAAAAAAAGGGGGGTGCCAATGGAAAATAAGGGATTCTATTAAACAAAACCCATAAAGTCAGACATGCACAAAAAATGGGGGAAAAAAAAGGTTTAAAAAACCAAAAAACACGGGGGCCAAACTGACAATAAGGGACTTGCTATTTAAAAAAAAACCCATGAAGTCAGACAAAACAGAAAAAAGGGGAAAAAAAGATTTTTATAAACCTGATTAAAGCCCCCAGGTTTTAAATTTGGACGGTTTTTAGCACTTTTGGCAGAATCTCAGAAAAAGTCACCACTTAAAATCCTTTTTATGACTTCGGGGCAAAAGAGGGTTCCCCCCATTTCAAACAGAAAACAAAAACAACGGGGCTAAAAACAACAAACCAAGATAGTTGTGAAAAAACATAATGAAAATAACGTCTGGAAAACGGCCCGCAAAAACCCTTCCTAAAAAGGGCAGCTACAAGCAGGGGGTTTAAAATCTATAACGTCCTTAGAATGCCGGGCCAAGCCCTTTTACCCTTTTAAAAAGTCCCCAATAAAATTTGCCCCGGGCGGGGCACGAGGGTATACCTTTTTCGGGCTTTCTGCAAACGCGAAGACCGCCTGGGGGAAAGGGTCGGTCAACAGCACACCGCAGGGGAACAGGGGGGGGTGCGGGGTGACCAACCGTTTTGGGAGCCGGTTGGGGTGCTGTCTGTCTGGGCAATACGCATTGTAAAGGCGCTCTCCCCTGTCCACCAGAATCGAGGTGGGGGGAGAGGCGACCTCCCCTGGTGTCTTGTCGCGTCCGGGGGGCACTTGCGGCACGATCTTTGGGTTTGATGGTTTGTTCTGGACCACCAGCCGGGGGCGGGACGTGTACGTGTAACCATCAATTGGTTGGACGTCACCGGTAAAATCGGGTTTTTTCCAAAAGGTCCGGGATCTTTTGCGACCGATGATGCGGTTTCCGGTGTAGACATAGTCGCCTTTTTTCGGCATGGTCGCAGCCCTTTTCCGTAAAGCGTCCCTTTTGCGCACTTTTTTTAACGGTTGTACCCCTTCTGGGCCCCCGGGGAGGCGGAGAGGGCGGCGACCCTAACGCACCACAGCAGCTGTGTAGGGGCACCCCAAAAAGGTCGCGAGGGGGACCTTTGTTGCTGGCCAAAGAGCAGGAATTTGGGGGCAAAACCGGGGAGGCGTAGGGTGTTGTTATACGCCTGCACAATTCTGGAAAGGAACAGGCTTTGGTCTTCTCCTCGGGGGGTAGAGTGCGCAGAAGGCCGTGCAGGGGGGGTGAAGCGCTCAATTCCCCTTTCCCTTGGGGAGGGGTATGGGTGGTGTGTGACTTCTTCACGTCAAGATCGACACAACTCCCGGATCGGGCGCGCTCGAAGTTCGGCCCTGGTCCTGTTACCTCTCGGGACCCCTTAACGCTGGCCCCAGTGTGCCCGGGATTTGGCGGGGGCACAGCCTCCGGGTTTTTTGTTGGTATCCTTGTGAATTTCGGGAAAAACGCCCATGAAAAGGACTTTTCCCCTTGCCATCACTTGCGGGGTCTGCTTGGTGAAGTCGAGGGCCCAGGACTTCAGGGGTCGGGATGCCACAGATACCGGACGTGGTGTTGCGGTCGGCCGACGCCCCATGGTGCACCGGTGGCGGAGTCGATTCGCCTTCGTGCCCGGGCAGCCTGGCCAGTAGACCGGGATTGTGGAGACCAAGCGACTTTTAAAACCGGGGGGCCCCTTTGGGTTATGAAGGATGCTAAAAAACGTCGGTCCAGACCTTGGCAACACCAACTGCCCAGGGTCTTCTAGGTGCTGGATGCGCGGGTAAGCACCACTTTCAGGCAGAGGCGAGGGTGTGGTCACAAAGTGCCTTCAATTTTGGGTTCCGCCTGCAGGGGCTTTGCTGGCCAGGGCCCAGGACGGGCCGTGATGGAGTCTTTTTTCTGGAGCTGCAAAGTTCTGGAGGACTTTAAGGGGTAGGTAGGTCAGGCTGCATTTTGGGATGGTTCCTTCTGAATGAGGGACAGGGTCAACAAGGACGTTTCTGCAATGGCTTCCTTGTCCCCTGCAAGCTGGGGAGGTGGGCTGGGGAGCTGGTACGGGGCCTGGACCCGGGGAAAGGGGCATCGCGGGGTTGGTTTTTCCGGGGCGGTATTGTAATCAAATTTAAATTTGGGGCCATTTGTGAAGCCCATCTCTGCTCTGGGCCCCAAGTGCAGCAGGGGGAATGGAGGGGTTGTTGTCATAGGACGGTGAATTTCGCCCCAGAGATACCCCTTGAACTTCTCAAAGATGGCCCACTTCATCGCCAAATTTCCCATTTTCAACGGGGATTTTGGCTTTTTTCCTCCTGGGCGAATCGGCGATTGCATAGGCCAGACCCTATGTTGTCCTTTTTGCCTTGGGAGAGGATGGCACCGGGGCCATCGTGGCTTGCGCCTTTTTTCCGGACGAATGGGGGATTTAAAATCGGAAAACCCCCAGACCGGGCGTTTCACCCAAATTTCAGATTGAAAAAGGGGCCACTTGGTGGTTTTGGTCCCACATCATAGATTGTTATCGTTTTTTCTTTTGTTGCTGCCACCCTTTCCCAAACGGGTCAGGAATCCGTTTTCTGGCGAATTTCGAATGAACCGCCGGTTAGCTAGAAAACCCCCAGAAACTTCTCAATCTTGGGGTCTTCGGGGGACGGGCCATTCTTGAACAGCTTCACCTTTGCCGGTTTCGCATACCCCCAGGGATTTTGAATTTCCCAGGTTTTGGATTTGGGCGACATGGAACTGGCATTTGTCTGCTTTAAATTTCACCCAGGGTCGATTATCCTCTGCAGAAGGGGGTAAAGACTCTCCAGGTGTTCCCAAAGGGTTTTCGAATCCCAGCAGATCGTCCAGGAGACACAGAACGGGAACAGAAGCCCGACTGGGGTCTGAATCAGTCCTGGAACGTAGCGGCGGGGAGAGCCCCAGGGGCATCCTAGTGTTTTCAAAGGGGCCCAAAGGGGGTGGTGAAAGCCGTCTTTTGGCTGGTCATCGGATGCTAGCGATCTGGTGAAAGCCCGAGCCCGGTCAAGGGGGGAGAATACTGGGGGGGCCCACCAAGGGATCGAAAGATTCCTGGATCCTTGGGACGGGAGGCATCTCCTACAGCTTGGGGTTGAGGCTCTTTTAAAGACGCAGAGGCGGTGTGCCGTCTTTTTTCTTTCCCATGACCACCGGGGCTGCAAGGGGTTGGCTTTTGGGGATGATTCCCTTTTTACAGGAGACCCTTGATGTGCTCTTGCACCCCTTGGAGTTTTTGAGGAGGGGTTCCGGGGGGGGGGGGGGGTATGGGGTGGGCAACGTCGTCTTTCCCCGGTCTTCAGGGGATGGAGAACCGCATCTGTACAAGACTTCATCATCTGTCATGAAAGGGTGTGACCTTCTTTAAGGGGTTCCTGCAGCTGAGTTTTTGACGGTGGTGCCACAACTCTGGGCGGGGGCTTTTGGGTGGTGGGGGCACAGGGTTTTCAGTTTTTTTTCCGAGATGATCAGCTCGTTGATGCCAAGGAACCCGTGGCCCGGGTTCTTTCCACTCTTCAATGGCTTTTCCCGGACACAATAGGGGTTCGTCCTGGGAGAAAAAGGCTTCCCGGGAGAGGTTGGGGTACCCGCAAGCTTTTACATGACTCATTTACCAAGTAGGGGGCACACAGGGCCTGGGGGGGAGGCTGGAAAGGGGCGAGGCCAGGAGGTCCGAAGGGCTTTTTGGGTACTCGACACTTGACATGCTAGGGGTAGGGTGGGGTCCTTGGCGGGGCGTGGCACGGGGTACTTTGCCCCCGCCGTTTCCTGATCTCCCGGGGGATGGCTTGCAGGGGGGGGGGGGATGCTGAGGGACTTTGCTTACATTGGCTGAGGACGTTCATACCCGCAGAACCCAGCGCCTTTTTCGTCTTTCATAAAAGGGTCTGGGGTTCCTTGACGACCAAGCGGGGACACTGGGCGGGGCCAAGACCACCATGTCGACGAGATGGAGGCCAGAGTGGGTACCCAGCCCCCTTTCGCCCGCAGTTTGACTGGGAGTCCTCCGCCCAGTTTTCCCAAATGTTGTCTACCCCCGGTCTCCGTTTTTGGGAGAACCTCAACCCCGGCAAGGAGAGCGGAGACTGGCATTCCTTGACGTGAAGTCAGTGTCGGGGAATTTTCCCCGCAAGCCTGGGCTGTTCCTGCCCCCCCTGCCTGCATATTGTGCAAAGGGGGGTTTGAATTTTTCCCTCCCCTGCGCTCAGTGCGTTTTCTGGCGGTTTACGTGGGGCCGGGGTCTGTTCCGGGGTTGTACTGCGCTTGGCCCGGGATTTTGCCTCTCGGGGGCCCGGGGGTTGGGGACCACCAAATTTTGGGCCCCCTTTTGTTTCGGGTGGGGATGACTGGTTTGGGTGGCGGGGTTTTTACTCCGTCTGGAGGGGTGCGACCACAGCAACGTTGCTGCCCTGACGTTGCTTAGAGATGCCGTCTCACTGGTGAGGGCGCAATCTGGTCTCTAGCCGGAAAGGCACAGGTTGGCGGCTGCAGCGACTTTTGCACGATGGGTTTGGGTGTTTTGTCTTCCCGCATCCATCGCTGGCCTCCCGTTGCTTCCAAAAAGTGGTCGTTGGGTTTTCCCCAGAACCCCTTCAGGCCCCCTAAGGATGGGGAAAGCAGCCCTTGACAAAGGAACCCCCAGCGGCCGGGGAGGGTGTTGGCTGTACGCGTTGGCTTCGTAGAGGACCCCAGTGAGGGCATATTCACCCCCGACTCTGCCAACCTTGCGGGGTTTGAAATGCTCCGCAAGGGCAGTGAGTCCCTGTGCTCACCCCATCTGCTCCCGGGTGGGAAAAAATTTTCGGCAGTCTATCTCCCTGCCTCCATCGTCAGAACCTGCTGCCTCGCTCGCCCCCCAAACGTCAGGACCCCCAGAGCCCGAGATCCGGCATAGGGTTTAACTCACATCAAGGGGGGGCTTCCCCGATGAAATCCTCTGCACCTTCTTCCCCGTAAACTTTGGGACTTTGGGGGGTAGCCTGAAGGGGTGCTGCTAGGGGGGGCTGGGCCCCCTTGCCCACCATACCTCCCTGGTTTCCCTTTGTTGGGCCCGTGTCTTCTGTTCCTCCGTACCATTCTGCTGTTTCTTGGGCTGTGTCCCTTTGGGCTCTTCTTCTCGATCCTGCTCGCACGCCCGTTGGATGGTGTGGAGGGGAAGGGGGTGAGGTGAAGAAGGCAATGGGGAGGGGGTGCAGGAACCAAGGGACACACCAGTCAAGAAGACGAGTGGACAAGCAGAGTTTTCTCCTTTTTTTTTGCCCTTTCCCTCCATCGCTCACTCAGGGGGAAAACTCCCCATTTTCACACCACGCCTACTTTTTATACACCGTACCGGGCCGCAAAAACCCGCACCACGGGCCCCAAGACGGAACGGGCCCCGCGAGGCCGACCAAAAGAATTTTGTTTTTATGGCAGCTTCCGTTTTGTCGCCTCGCTGTCCTTCCAAAATATCAACATATTTACACGAGAAAAACCCCAGAAACAAGGGAAAAAATGCAGCAAGCCTTTGACAATTTTTTTTCCTGTATAAATCATTTCGATTTAAATTCCCCGGGGGAAACCCCTTTTAACAAGTTACGTAATTTTCCTTTTTTTGATGAAAAAATAACACGGAAATAATTTTTTAATAAAAAAAAAGTGGCATCTCGCTCTTTTCATAATAAAAACTTCATTTTCCCGGGCAGGTTAAGTGGAGAAATTTGCGTCAAAGTTTGATAGAAAACCCGCTGACTTTTCACCTCCTGGGGCCCTCGGCACCCATTCGACACAATTTTCAAATGAAAAAAACTCTGTTGAAACGGTCTGTTTAAAAAATAAAATTTTACACATTTTCAGTTGTATTTAAACAAAAAGGATCTTAGCAAATTTCACGGGAAATCCGAAAATTTCTAAATGATAATTTGGATCAAAAATCCGACATAAAAAAAGAAAAGGCCACTCGCTAAAGGGGGCCGGCCTGTCAGTCATTTTGTATGTGCAAGCTTTAAAGAAAAGATCATAGGCTGCGATATACAAATGAAAGCTTATGGACTTTACTTTAACAGCATCTTTAATTTTTCGGTTTTCCTTTATTTTTTTAAATCAAGAAAATTTTCATATTTATTTGACAACAATTTAAAAAGGCGCCAAGATTTTTCGGCAAAATACCAGTTTAGAGAAAAAAAGGGCTTCTCAACCCGTACGGGTTTAAAAAATCAATACATTAATTTTTTGTGACTTTATACGTCAACACCATGAGGTTTTAGGATTCATGATTTAAAGAATTTTCACAATTAAAAAAAGGAGATTCACCAAGGGGGGTAAGGGGAAAAAAACTTTTCGAAAAAGCATTTCATCCCCCGAACGGAAAAAAAAAGAAAAATAAACCTGTTAGCACCCGGCTACATCATTAAATGGATAATGTTTGGGTTTTGTGTGTATTTGGTTGTGGTGTGTGTGTGTGTGTGGTTGGGTGTGTGTGTGTGTATGTGTTGGGGTGGGTAGTGTGTGTGGTGTGTGGTGTGTGTGTGTGTTGGTGTGTGTGTGTGTGGTGTGTGGTATGTGGTGTGGGGTGTGTGGTGTTGTTGTGTGGTGGTTTTTGGGGTGGTGTATTGGTTTTGTGTGTTGTGTGTGTTGTGTGGTTGTGTGGTTTTTGTGTGTGTGGTGTGTGTGTGTGTGGTGTGTAGGGGGTAAAACAATCGCACATGACTCACCCTGATATAAACTTAATGCGCACGGGTGTGCAGTCCCCAACCCAGAATTTGATCAAAGCCAAAGAGACAAAAACTTTTGGAGGGAAAAAGTTTCATAACACCTATAAGATCCATTTTTCCTTACAAAAGGTAAAAAAATGATACCGTAAACTTTTCCTTTTCTTTCTTTCTTGGGGGGGGAGATGAGGGGGGGGGGGGTGGGGGAGGGGGAGAGAGGGAGGGAGAAAACTGTTCTTTGGCTTTTTTTTTATAAAAAAAAAAAAAAAGAAAGAAAAAGACTGCAATAAAATCAACATGATTCTCTGAAGGGTCTACACCAATTTTGTTTTTGCCAAACCACTTTTAAAAGAAAAACACACAGAAAAAACCTTTTAGAAAGGAACAAAACGTGGAGAGAACAAGACGCAAGCAGAATGTGTTCCCAACAAGAGAGAAGGGCAAGACACAAGCAGAATGTTTCCCCCCACAAGAATGAAAAAAAAAAAAGAAGAAGACATTTTTGGACATCAAAAAACCAAAAAAAGACCAAAAAAACCACACAGAAAAAGGAAAAACGAAACATTCCAAAAAAAGCCCTCTAAAAAACTCACCTGCACAAAGAATTGAGGAAGAGTAAGGCACCGGACAAAAGGAAAATGGGCACAGAAAGAGAAGCACACGTGGCTCCTGCAGAACAAAGGGAAAAGGGCGGAGAGGTGGTGCCTGCAATGCGTGGAAGCAGTGAAAAGGCCGTCACAGGGCAAATGGACAAACCTTGCTCGGTCAACTGCTGACCTTAGCACCACATCACACAAGCAACCAGTCATTGGGGACCATGTTCACATGATACGGTGACTGACATTTTTTTTTCCCCCCCTTTTTCCCCCTTCAGCAAAAACTCATTCATTACATTCAATGAACAGAAATCAAGCAAACTCCAGCAATCGAGCACGGGGAACTTGACTGACTGATCACAAAAAGAAAAAAAAGCAAGTTCCGAGATGTGAACATTTAAAATCTTCTCGACACATGATACCTGCATCAGACTCAGAAACTTGTTGAATAAAAAGAACAAAACAAACCAGCTTGATAAACAACTGTCTGTAAGCATGATGGAACTAAATGACGTTGAAAGCATGAAACGTCACCGATGATTTTTAGAGTTATGATACACTCTGAAAAACCAGGTTGTTTAGCTGATGAATGCTTTCACAGTCCTGGGTGCAAGTAGATACAGATCCCATCTATTTGATGGAAAAAACAAACAAAACAACCCCTGGTTGTTTACTGTTCCCTGCCTCATTTCATTTCAATTTCGTTCCCTGATCAGAACATTTCCATTCAACATTTGAGCTTCTGAGATCAGTTTCTGATATAACTTTAATAGTTTTACTTAACGTCTCTTTTCAAAATGACATTAAAAGATAAACAGTCGTTACATCACACACTCAATAACTGTCAAGTACATCTATACATCCTATCATACTGAACCAAAATACCAGTACTGCCACTTTCATATTTGTCACTAACCCCCAAATATAACACACTATGCAATGCTGCAGGTGTTTTGCGATTAAACCCAAATTATAACATACAATGCAATGTTGCAGCTTGTTTTGTGATTAAACCCTAAATATAACACATACTGCAACGTTGCAGCATTTTTTACGAGATTGAATCCAAAATTTAATCCACAACGCAATGTTGCAGTTTGTTTCGTTATTCAACCAGAAATGATAGTATACTGTGATATGTTGCACAATATTTTGTGATTAAACCCCAAATATAGCACACTATGCAATGTTGCAGCCTGTCAAATGATTTAATCAATCAACTCTGTAAGCCTTGCACCTGACACACAATGTGCCGTGGATCAGTAAAGCACGGATGACGTTTGCAGCTAGTAGGCTGTAAGGCTGAGTCACATCACGAGCTCAGCCGAGCCGAACTTTTTCAGCTCCGACTTTTCTGAGCTTCAAGCCGAACGGCCCGAAATGCTAGGCCGGCCACACCAAAGGCTTTCCGGCGCTGATGACGTCAAGCTGAAACGCTATCAGTTCGGCGCGGAATGCTCTAGGTGTGGCTAGCCCAGCTGTCTCGGGCTGTTCGGCGAGCATGTTCTGCTAGCAGATCAGCTCAGGCCGACCGAGAGAACATGCAACACAGATCAGAAACCAACTGGCCCAGTACTTTGTTGGTCCTGGTTCAGTCTCGTGGCAGGAAGACTACATCTAGATTGTATTGAGAGAAAAAAAAAAATGTATAGGCCTATTGATGTCAATTCTCCTTGTCGGATGCGTGAATGGGTGGGCATTCTCAGAGTTTGTAAATTTGCATTTTTTTTTTTCATTGGGTTATGTAGGGAAGTAGGAGGTTGGGGTGTTGTAAAGGGAATGTTTTAGTTGTTATTTACATATTGCGTAATTACACACACACACACACACACACACACACACACATGCACGTCTGATATCACTTTTAGTGGAAGACGTTAAACCGAGGATCAGCAACACACACACACACGCACGCACACACCACTCACACAAGGTTTCCGCGATCTGAAGAGTTCTGATAAAGGGAAAAAGTCAACTTTTCGGCTCTAGCTTACAGCTGGGGCAAAAGTCCTGGTGACCCCTCTTTCGCTTGCGC
>JAFLJL010006767.1:0-11190 GCA_018398815.1 Conus ventricosus
CCCCCCCCCCCCAGTGATCCTTTGGGCTATGCGAGGGGGGCATAAAATTTTGGAGATATTCGGGTTTTTCACAGCTTTACCTGAAGGGAAGATGCTGAGGGCCTAAAAACGTGGTAAGAATTTATCCCCTGGGGGGTTTCCCGCGGAAGGCAAGGGGTTGAACCTGACTGGGAAAAACCCGCCTTTCTCCTTTCTTGTTTTCTGCCTCCTTATTTGGCCCTTTTCTATCTTCGTCCCCCCTTTTCAAGTCTTCTTTTACACACTCCTTTTCTCTCTGTGGTCTCCTTAAGATCCGCCGCGTTTGCCGGCGGTGCACCTGGTCGGAGGGGAATGAGATCCTGGTGATTTGAGAGGCCAGCGCTCTCAACACATCACTTTGGCTCGGACCTCTCCTAGACAGGAAGTACACTTTGGCCCGGGTGTACTAATCGGCTCCCTTTTTGGGGCTGGGTCAAGACAGACAGTTCCCTGCGGCCAAGTAAACCCCTGCGTGCCAGCTCTCTGTCCCCGGAATTGAGCATGATCAGGGGGGATAGGGTTGGTGGTTCTCTGTTTGTCGTATATCCTCCCCAAAGCCTGGAAGGGGTCAAGACATTGGTTTCTTGGCCCTGGCCCCTTAGTTGGACTCCAAGGTGGGTGGGTAAGGGAGGGATGAATTACAATAAATTAATATGATTTTCTTTAAAAAATATCCCCCCCAAAAGGGAAGAGGAAGGCAGTCTCCCTGTTTCAGGGGTTTTCGAAGGTGACAGCGATTTCAGATACTGAGGTACGACAGAGGACAGGTTTCTGGGCTTCCTGGCTCGTGGTGGAAGGGGAGGGAGCAGGAAAGACCCTTTCAGCTCTGAGCCCTTTTGCTGCCCAAAAAGGGGCTTTCAAGGCTTAGCAGGTGACCCTCATCCGTCAAAAGGTTGCGAAATGGCTCCTTCCTCATTCAATGTAGATCAAAAAAACAGTCTGAACAGCGCTGAAGGCAACAAAATTTGTGGATAGGGAGATCAGGGTGACTCCCCATAAAACAGTTAAATTCACCCAAAGGTGTGATTCGCTGCAGAGATCTAATGGGTTCTCAGAGGCAGAAATAAAAACGGAACTGGCGTCCCAGGGTGGACGGAGGTGCACAGGGTGACAGTCAAGAAAGGTGCAGAGAGAGTGGCCACCAACACCCTCTTTCTGACCTTCTGCAACCCTGTGTTGCATCCGGTCATCAAGGTTGGCTACCTGAACGTCCGCGTTCAGCTGATGTCCCGTCCCCATTGAGATGCTTCCGGTGCCAGAGGTTTGGACATGTCAGAGACCGCGTTCTGGGCAGGAGGGGTGCGGTTTGTGTGCTGCAAGGCAACCCATGATGGGCCGTGCAAAGACCCCGGCACATGTGCTAACTGCGGTGGCGACCATCCCTCCTCTTCACGAAACTGCCCTCTTTGGATACAGGAATCCACTACCCAAACGAATTAAAACTGAAAAGAAAATCTCCTTTTTGAGGCCCGCAAACAGGTTGTGGGCAGTCAGACGCCCACAGCATCTTCATATGCTTCGGCCGTAAAGAATGTATCCACTCGGTCAGTCTGCTGCCAGACTGATGAATTTATCTTTTCCAAGACATGCAAGGAACAACTGTCAGCTCTGGTGGAAGCAGGTCCACCACCTCCCAAACCAAAGGGAATGCCCCTGGTGGAGGCAAAAAATCACCACCCCTCAGACTGCCCAGCAGTCTACAACATCTGCTGCTGGCAAAATTTAAAAAACCAGCCCCCCGCCTCGAACTCCTCTGCCCATGCCCGGCGGGCAGGGAGTTCAACCCAGTGTGGGGATGGTGGAGATGAGGAAGAAACCTCCACCGTCTCCCAAACCCAGACCTCCTTCACCAGTTGGCAAGTTGCCAGCAGGTCTGAAGGCCACAGCCCGTGAAATTAAGCAACAAATTTACACCTTTGGAGGCAGATGCTGATGAGGAGATGACCTGATCTCTCTCCTTTTCGCCCTCTGCACCATGGATAGTCCCCTGCAGTGCTCAGCTCTCTGTTCCCGGGATTGAGCATAAATCAGGGGGGATAGGGTTGGTGGTGTCGTGTGTCGTATGTCCTCCCGAAGCCTGGAAGGGGTAAAGGGACATTGGTTTCTTGGCCCGGCCCCTTAGTTGGACTCCAAGGTGGGTGGGTAAGGGAGAGATGAATCACAATAAACTAAATATGACTTCTTTAAAAAACATTCCCCCCAAAAGGAAGAGGAAGGCAGATCCCCTATTTCAGGGATTGTCCAAACAGATAGTGACTCCGATACCGAAGTTCGACAGAAGACGGGTTTTTGGGCTTCCTGGCTCGTGATGGAGGGGACGGAGCGGGAAAAACCCCTTTCAGCTCTGAGCCCGTTTGCCATTCAAAAGGGTTTTCAAGGAATAGCGGGCGACCCTGGGTCCATCAAGAGGTTGAGGAATGGCTCATTTCTCATTCAAAGCAAATCACAAAAACAATCTGAACGCTGCAGAAAGCAACAAAACTTGTGGACAGGGAGATCAGGGTAACTCCCCACAAACAATTAAATTCATCCAAAGGTGTGATTCGATGCAGAGATCTAACGGGTGTTTCAGAGGCAGAAATAAAAACGGAGCTGGCGTCCCAGGGTGTGAGGGAGGTGCGCAGGGTGACGGTCAGGAAGGGTTCAGAGAGAGTGGCCACCAACACCCTCTTTCTGACCTTCTGCAGCCCTGTGCTGCCTCCGGTCATCAAAGTTGGGTTACCTAAATGTTCATGTTCGCTATATGTGCCGTCCCCATTGAGGTGCTTCGGGTTTGCCAAGGTTTGGCCATGTCGGGACCGCTGTTCTGGGCAGGAGGTATGTGGTATTTGCTGAAAGGGCAACCCAGGGAGGGGCCCGTGTCATGACCCGGGCACATTGTGCTAACTGTGGTGGCGACCATCCCTCCTCTTCACGAAACTGTCCCTTTGGATTCAAGAATCTGCTATACAACGAGTTAAAACGGAAAGAAGATCTCATTTTTTGAAGCCCGGAAACAGTTGTGGCAGTCAGACGCCGCAGCTTCTTCCAATGCTTCGGCTGTCAAGAAAGCTCCCATAGTTCCTACTCGTCAGTCTCTGCCAGACTGATGAATTCATGTTTTCGAAGACATTGCAATTAAGATCTGTCAGTTCTGGTGGTAGCAAGTCCACCACCTTTCCCAAAACCCAAAAGACTGCCCCTGGTGGGGGCAAAAAATCCGCCACCCCTCAGACTCCCAGCAGTCTACAACATCTGCTGCTGGCAGATGAAAAAACCAGCACCCGCACCTCGAACTCCCATGTCCAGTGCCCGGCGGGAAAGGGGAGTTCAACAACCCAGTGTGGAGATGGTGGAAAAGAAGAAGAAAACCTCCACCATCCCCCAAAAATCCAGACCTTCTTCGCCTGTGGCAAGTCTGCCAGCAGGTCTGTAGACCAACACTCTCCTGTGAAACTAACTAACAAGTTCACTCCATTGAAGCAGATGTTGAGGAGGAGATGACCTGATCTCTCTCCTTTTCGCCCTCTGCACTAGGATAGTACAATAATTCCATTGGAATATCCGTGGTCTAAATTCCAACTTCGAGGAGCTGCAGCTTTTGGTCAATCCATAAAACCTTCCGTCGGGGCTCTTCAAAAACTCAAATTCAAAGCCAGAAGACCTTTAAATCTTTCTGGCTTTAATTATACTTTCGAAACCGCACAACCATCCACGTTGGGACTGTCGGGCGGTGTTGCCCTTCTCATACATAAAACTTTGTTGTATAGTCCTGTCGCTCTGTCTACCTCCCTTCAAGCTGTAGCTGCGAGAGTCACTCTCCACAAGACTGTGACAGTCTGTTCCCTTTATCTTCCACCGTCTGTCCGGTTTGTCGTCAGGACCTTGTCAGTCTGATAGGAGAACTTCCTCGACCTTTTTTGCTGTTGGGTGACTTTAACGGTCACAACCCTCTTTGGGGTAGTGCCGGTACGTCACCCAGAGGTCTGCTGTTTGAAGATGTCCTTTCAGACTTGGTTTTGGGTGTTGTCTGAACGACGGATCTGCAATTTAAACCCCCCACTCTTCCACTGGTTCACTTTCGTGTTAGATTTGTCGGTTTGTGACCCCTCGCTGGTCCGGACTATGAGTGGTCTGCCCATGCGATTTGCACGGAAGTGACCATTTCCCTGTCCTTCTACAACCTGTAATAACTGAACACGTCTCTGTCTCTCAACTTTAAATTATAAGAAAGCAAACTGGGATCTATTTGCAGCCACGTTTCTAAGGAGTTCCAGGACACTGATTTTTTCAGAGTCCTGACCCAGCTGAATCACTGACTAACACTATGATTAAGTGTGCTAAGGCCTGTATTCCAGTGTCTTCCGAAAAAACTTCAAATGCCAAAAACCCCCGGTTCGATTCAGAATCCCAACAAATTTCCAAAGTTAGAAAACGGGCTCAGCGTCAGGTATACCAACGCCCTTTTCGGGTCCCAACGCTCGACCCCATCAAAACCCCGTGCTAAATCAAGACACACTTTTAAAATCAGTAAACGTCGGCCCTGGAGAAGCTTCTGCTCCAGGCTGACATCAAAACTTCCAAGAAAAAAGTGGGGAAAACACATTAAGAAAATCAAAGGGAAGAACCCCTTTTCCCACTGTGTAACTCTCAATTTTTCGGATTCTTTAAAAAACAGAGAAGAAAGCAGTTGCTAATCTGCTTGCTTCAACCATTGAAAAGAATTCCTCCTCTTTCTAAAAATCAGCCACTTTTGTCAAAAAAAAGGGCCCTAAAAGAAAAATCGTCCTGCAACTTTTCATCCGACAACATGAAGACTACAATCTTCCTTTCAAATAAACGAGCTGAAATCTGCCTTACTCTCTTGCGCGGGTTCCTCTCCAGGTATAGATGACCCTTCATTATCAACTATTTAAACATCTTCCGCAAGAAGGTCTGAACATCCGTTACAGGTATACAACCACGGGGGGACTACAGGTTGCTTTCCACCCTCTTGGCGGAAAAACCCTCATTATTCCCATCCCCAAACCTGGAAAAGATCTTTCTAATCCATCTAAAATACCGTCCCATAGCTTTGACCAGCTGTGTCTGTAAATTGATGGAAAAAAAAGGTCAATGCTAGGCTCATGTGGAAACTCGAAACCGATGGCCTTTGGCGAAAGAACAGTGTGGTTTCCGCAAACATCGTAGTCAGTTGACCATTTGATTTGTCTGGAATCTCACTTAGGAACGCTTTTTAAACAGGGCAGCATGCAGTTTCAATTTTCTTCGACTTGGAGAAGGCCTACGATACCACCTGGAAGTCGGGGATACTTCATGATCTCCACGATCTGGGTTTTCGAGGTCATCTTCCGCTTTTTATTCAAAATTTTTTGGCAGAACGACAGTTTCAGGTCCGGGTTGGCACCACTCTCTCTGATGTCCACGAGCAGGAGTTGGGTGTTCCCCAGGGGAGCATACTGTCTCCTGCCCTCTTTAGTATTAAAAACAACAACATGTGAAATCAGTTCAGCAGGGTTCAGATGCTCATTGTTTGTGGTGATTTCGCTGTCACGCAACTGGAGGCCTGTACCCGAGTGTCCAGCGCAGGGTCCACTTTGCGTACATAAAATCCATCGATGGGCGGATGAAAAACGGTTTCACCTTTTCTCCAACAAAGACGCAGTGTATTCACTTCCATAATTTCCGCAGTTTTTTCCAGATCCTGAAATTCAAGTTGGGAGAATTTCCCATTCCAGCTGTTAAAGAGGCCAAATTTCTGGGAGTTATTTTTTGACCAGAAACTTAACTTTCTCAGCCATATTAAAAACCTCAAAACTGCTTGCCAGAAAGCACTGAATATTCTGCGGGGCGTAGCGCACACCGACTGGGCGCTGATAAGAAAACTTTGTTTGCACCCCTACAGAGCCCTGGTCCGTTCCAAACTGGACTACGGTTGGCGTCCTACGGTCCGCAAGATCATCTTACCTCAAACTCTTGGACCCCATCCACCATCAAGGGCTTCGTCTCTGTCTTGGAGCGTTCCGCACCACCCCCGGTGTACAGCCTGTACGCAGAGGCGGGCGAACCTTCTTGTCCAACCGCAGGGTGAAAATGTCTTTAAATTATTACATCCGACTGTTCTCAGAAACCCCCGAATCCTGCCTATGACTGTGTTTTGACCTCCGTTCCAAGTAAGTTTGAAACAAACCCGAAATGTTTTCCGCCGTTTGGGGTTCGTATGCAGCCTACGTGCGGAAATGCGGGTATAGACCTGGGAGAAGTTTCCGATTTTTTTCCCAAATTTCCGGATCAACCCCCATGGACCTTTTTCACACCAGAGATTCGTTTTGATCTCGCAGCTTTCCGTAAGGAGTCTACCAGCTCCTGGCGTACCAAGGCTTTGTATGCCGAGCTCTGTTCCAAGTTCCCATCCTATCAAAAAGTTTTCACTGACGGTTCCAAGTCGAGGATGGGTGGCCTGTGCAGCCTATGCCCTGGGGCTCCTTCTCAGATATTGTTGGAACATATCCTTCAGATGCTTCTGTCTATTCTGCTGAACTTACTGCTCTAGTACTGGCTTTGAAGATAATCTCCCATTCTTCGAGGGGGGACTTTCTGGTTCTGTCGGATTTGCTGTCAGCTTTGGAGGCCCTAGCTGGCCGCAACCTTCAGCATCCAGAACTTTTACTTTTTTTTGAACTTTTTAGCAAGTTGAAGGCGGGCGGTTACAACATTACTCTGCTTGGGTTCCTGGCCATGTTGGCATCGGCGGGAACGAAATGGTTGATCGTTTAGCCCAAAAACGCCACAAGAGAGAAACTGTCCCAAAACTTATATCCCCCCGCTCAGATGTGAAACCGAAAATTAACGATTATGGGGAGAGACCTCTGGCAGGGGGATTGGAACACACAGACGAATAACAAACTCTTTTTAGATCCGTCCAAACCTTCAGGGGTTCCTCCCATCCACGGCGGGAGGTCGTAAAGAGGAACCGGTTCTGTGCCCGCTGCACACCGGCCATTCGTATTTTACCCATGCTTACCTTTTAAAGATGAAAAAGCTCCGTGGTGCATTCCATGTCATGCGCCACTCACAATGAAACATGTTCTTTAGAGTGTTGGGACTTGCACGATGTGAGACACAAACATTTTACAGCGGAAATCCAGAAGATCCTGTTCAGGGATGTCCCGCCTGATGTGATCCTTGAGTTTTTTAGAGAGATTAACATTTTTCATCTGATTTAAGATTTTACGGCAGAAAGATTTTTAACAAAGTTTCTGGTGCGTTTCTAGACGATGTCATTTAACGAGATGTATGAAAGGTTTTTTTTTTTTTTTTTTTTTTTTTTATGACTGGTGAGTTGATTTTAACCCTGGGTGACAGCCCTGATATGGCCCTTTGCGGTCGCTGGGCTATAAGCAACATTATCTTATCTGATCTTACCATGGATAGTACAGTATTCCATTGGATATCCGTGGTCTAAATTCCAACTTCGAGGAGCTGCAGCTTTTTGTGTCAATCTAAAAACCTTCCGTCGTAGCTCTTCAAGAAACTCAACTTCAAAGCCGAAGACCTTTACTCTTTTGGCTTTAATATTCTTTCAAAACCTGCACAACCATCCAGTTGGGGATTGTCGGGCGTGTTGCCCTTCTCATACACAAAACTCTGCTGTATAGTCCTGTCGCCTGTCTACCTCCCTTCAGGCTGTAGCTGCGAGAGTCACGCTCCACAAGACTGTGACAATCTGTTCTCTTTATTTACCTCCTTCTGTCCCGGTTTGTCGTCAGACCTTGTCAGTCTGATAGGAAAACTTCCTCGACCTTTTTTGCTGTTGGGTGACTTTAACGGTCACAATCCTTTTTGGTAGTGTCATACGTCACCCAGGGGTCTGCTAATTGGGGATGTCCTTTCAGACTTGGATTTGTGCTGTCGAATGACGGATCTACAACTTACCTCCACTCTTCCTCGGGTTTTCACTTTCGTGTTTAGATTTGTCGGTTTGTGACCCCTCGCTGGTCCTGGACTATGAGTGGTCTGTCCATGACGATCTGCACGAAGTGACCATTTCCCTGTCTACTACAACCCGTCATAACGGAACCGTCTCTGTCTCTCAACATCTAAATTACAAGAAAGCAAACTGGGATCTATTTGCAACCACTATTTCTAAAGAATTCCAGGACACTGATTTTCTTCAGAGCCCGGACCAGCTGAATCACTGACTAACACTGTGATCAATTTGTGCAAAGCTTGTATTCCAGTGTTTTTCCGATAAATTTTCAAATGCCAAAAACACCCTGGTTTGATTCAGACTGCAACAAATTTCCAAAGTTAGAAAACGGGCTCAGCGTCAGGTGTACCAAACGACCTTCGGGTCCAACGCTCGAGCCCATCAAAAACTCCGGCTAAATCTAGACACATTTTTAAAATCATAAACGTCGGTCCTTTGAGAAGCTTCTGCTCCAGGCTGACATCAAAAACTTCCAAGAAAAAAGTGTGGAACATCATAAGAAAATCAAAGGGAAGAACACCTGTCCCACTGTGAACCATCTCAAGTTTTTCGGATTCTTTAATAACAGAGAAAAAGCATTCTAATCTGCTTGCTTCAACCATTGAAAAGAATTCCTCCTCTTCTAATAAATCAGCCACTTTTGTCAAAACAAAGCCCTAAAAGAAAAATCACCCTGCAACTTTCGTCCGACAACATGGAAGACAAACAATCTTCCTTTCACGTTAAACGAGCTGAAATCTGCCTTGCTTTCTTGCAGCGATTCCTCTCCGGGTATAAAAGAAATCCTTTAAATCAGCTGTTGAAACATCTTCCGCTAGAAGGTCTGAACATACTGCTACAGGTCACAACCATGTGTGGACTACAGGTTTTTTTTCCACCCTCTTGGCGAAAAGCCCTCATTATTCCCATCCCCAAACCTGAAAGATCTTCTATCCTTCAAATTACCGTCCATAGCTTTGACCAGCTGTGTTTTAAATGATGGAAAAAATGGTCAATGCTAGGCTCATGTGGAACTCGAAACCGAGGGCCCTTTTTGGGCAAAAGAACAGTGTGGTTTCCGCAAACATGGGACTACCGTTGACCATTTGATTCGTCTGGAATCTACCCTTGGGAACGCCTTTCTGAAAAAAACAGCAGTGGCAATTTTCTTTGACTTGGAGAAGGCCTACGATACCACCTGGAAGTTTGGGGGTACTCATGAACTCCACGATCTGGGTTTTCGAGGGCCATCTTCCGCTTTTTATTCAAAATTTTTTGGCAGAAAAAGACAGTTTCAGGTCCGGTTGGGACCACTCTCTTTTGATGTCCACGAGCAGGAGTTGGGGTTCCACAGGGGAGCATACTATCTCCTGCCCTCTTTAGTATTAAGATCAACAACATTGTTCAATCAGTTCAGCAGGGTTCAGACTGCTCATTGTTTGTGGATGATTTGCTGTCTACGCAACTGAAGCCTGTACCCGAGTGTCCACGCAGGCTCCAGCTTTGCGTAGATAAAAATCCATCGGTGGGGGATGAAAACGGTTTCACCTTTTTCTGCTACAAAAACCCAGTGTATTCACTTCCATAATTTCCGTCAGTTTTTTCCAGATCCGGAACTTCAAGTAGGGAAATCTCCCATTCCCCGCTGTTAAAGAGGCCAAATTTCTGGGAGTCATTTTTGACCAAAAACTTAACTTTCTCAGCCATATTAAAAACCTCAAAAATGCTTGCCAAAAGGCACTGAATATTCTGCGGGGCGTACACACACCCGACTGGGCGCTGATAAGAAAACTTTGTTTCACCTCTACAGAGCCCTGGTCCGTTCCAAACTGGACTTACGGTTTTGCTGTGTACGGCTCCGCAAGATCATCTTACCTCAAACTCTTGGACCCTATCCACCATCAAGGGCTTCGTCTCTGTCTGGAGCGTTCCGCACCCACCCCTGTGTACAGCCTGTACGCCCGAGGCAGTGAACCTTTACTGTCCACCCCAGGGTGAAACTGTCTTTGAATTTTTACTCCGGGCTGTCCAGAACCGCAAATCCTGCCCAGACTGTGTTTTTGACCCTCCGTTCCAAAGTAAGTTTGAAACAAACCCGAAATGTATTCCGCCGTTTGGGCTTCGTATGCAGCCTCACGTGCGGAATGCAGGGATAGACCTGGAAGTAGTTCCGATTTTTTCCAAGTTTCCGGATCAACCTCCATGGACCTTTAACACACCAGAGATTTGTTTTGATCTCGCAGCTTTCCGTAAGGGGTCTACCGCTCTCTGGCGTACAAGGCATTGTATGCTGACCTCTGTTCGAAATTTCCATCCATCAAAAGTTTTCACTGACGGGTTCCAAGTCTGAGGATGGAGTGGCCTGTGCAGCCCCACTCCCTGGGCTCCTTTTCAATACTGTTGGAACATATTTTTCAGATGCTTCTGTCTATTCTGCGAACTTACGCTCTGGTACTGGCTTTGAAGATAATCTCACATTCTTCAAAAGAGGGACTTTCGGTTCTGTCGGATTCGCTGTCGCTTTGGAGGCCATAGCTGGCCGCAACCTTCAGCATCCAAACTTTTACTTTTTTTTTAACTTTTTAGCAAGTTGAAGGCGGACGTTACAACATTACTCTTGCTTGGGGTTTCCCGGCCAGTTGGCATCGGCGGGAAAAGAAATGGTTGATCGTTTAGCCAAGAACGCCACAAGAGAGAAACTGTCCAACACTTATATCCCCTGCTCAGATGTGAAACCCAAATTAACGATTATGTGAGAGACCTCTGGCGGAGGATTGGAACACAAAAACGAATAACAAACTCTTTCAGATCCGTCCAAACCTTAAAGACTTCCTCCCATCTACTCGGGTGGTCGTAAAGAGGAAACGGTTCTGGCCGGGTGCACAACCGGCCATTTGTATTTTACCCATTCTTACCTTTTAAAGAGTGAAGAAGCTCCGTGGTGCATTCCAGTCAGCACCCCACAATAACATGTTTTTTTTGAGTGTTGGGGGCTTGCCATGGAACACAAAAATTTTACAGCGGAGTCCATGAAAACCGTCAGGAGTTTCCCCCGACTACCTTGGGGTTTTGAGAGAAAATTAAAAATTTTTCATCGATTGAGATTTTACGAAGAAGGATTTTTTAAAAAAGTTTCTGGGTTTGTTTGTAAAACGATTCATTTAACGAGATGTGTGAAAGTTTTTTTTTTTTTTTTTTTTTTTGGGGGGTTTTTTTTTTAATGA